>JAMKCH010000424.1:0-40567 GCA_023653785.1 Ophioderma brevispina
TTATAATGATTGACTTAAGACGGGTTCATAATTCATCGGCAGACGTCTCAGACGCTAGCCTTTGGAACATACTTACTGCTTACTGCTCCCATAACCTGGTAGGTCGTAGGGGCGCCACTGATGACATCTTGACATTTCACTCCATCTTCTGCGATCCTCCACGATCCTCTGGGTGGTTGCAAAATCCAGACCTGACCATTCGTTGATGTTATCTTTCCATCTCTTGTTTTGCCAGCCTCTTCTTCTTGAACCCTCGAATGTTCCCTGCAGAATTATTTTTGCCAGACCAGATGAGCGGGAGACGTGGCCATACCAACTTAGCTTCCGTTTCTTTACAGTGGTAAGGAGATCTTCCTGATGACCAACAGCTTCCTGCACTAATGCTCTGACCTTTACATTAGGTACATGATCTTTGTATGAGATGTTCAGGATTTTACGGAAGCATCTCATCTCTACAGCCAGGATCCTTTTCTCCAGGTCAGCTGTCAAAGTCCATGTCTCACAGGCATAAAGGAAGATGGACAGGACCAGAGTACGCATCAGCTTTGCTTTAGACTCCAAGGATATACTGTTGTCTCTCCATATGGGCTTCAACTTTGCCATTGCTACTGCTGTTTGTGCAATCCTGGAGAGGACTTCTGGTCTGGACCCCTCATCAGAAACTATTGATCCCAAGTACTTAAAGCTTGGTACTACCCCTAGGCTCTGTCCATTATTTTCACATTCTCAAGGATGCCATTGGGGCTATTGGTCATCAGCTTGGTCATTTCCATGCCATATTTCATAGATATCTGCTCAAGGCATTTTACCATGGAGCTAAGCTCTTTCTTGTTCACTCCCTGCTAGACCATCAATGTCGTCGGCAAAACGTAGGTTGGTGATTCTTCTTCCTCCAATGCTGGCACTACCTTCATGCTCTTCCAGTGCATAACTCATTATTCTCTCCAAGAATATGTTGAATAGTGTGGGCGATAACAAGCACCCCTGCCTGTTGTTCTAAACCACTCACCAATGCTTCCATTGTAGAGAACTGCACTTGTCGCCTTGTTATAGAGCTGCTCAATGGTTCGTACCAGAGTTGGGTTGATGTTATAATTCCTCATGGTGGCCCATAGTGCTGCATGCCATACTCTGTCAAATGCCTTCTTGAAGTCAATGAAGACATGATACAGATTACGTTGGTGCTGGCGATATTTCTCACAGAGAATTCCTTACATTGAAGATTTGTTCTGTGGTGCTGCGCCCTGCTCTGAACCAAGCCTGTTCTTCAGCAATGATTGTTTCTGCTTGCGGCTTGAGTCTGTTGAGTATATTTCTCAGCATAACTTTACTGTGATGGAACATGCTTTTTTTTACAAACACGTACGTTCATGCACCCAGCGAGCAAAGCATGTTCGAAAGACCGCATCAGCCGACGTCTGCCGATAAAGTATGAATCCACCATTAGAATTCCAAAAAACGCGCCTATAGGCTGCAATCTAAGTCGGACCATCGTATCTGCGTTATCGCTATTGAGTAAGACTCTTGCAAAATCGCAACATGGACTCAATTCTCATTATTGCGTCGGTATGTTGGATCTGAGTCCTATTTTATTTTTTTGTTTCATTTTTTTCCTTTTGAAACAGCTGCGTAGAACTTCATTTTTGTGAATTTATTTTTCATTCCACGGCTTGCAAGTGGGATTCATTCACGGGCGATATTTTAATTTTTGGTTTCAAATTTTTGTTGCAGTAGAACTCAATTTCAAGAGACATAGGAGATTTCCAAAAAGAATCGCCCCCAATTTTTTTCGAACCCGGTTTTTGTGCATATTTTGGAATGCTTTCCAATGTATTAATCACACCTGAAGTGAATAAGCGAATACGCCCGTGTTTATGTACTAATATGATGATTGTACTTTTCTGTCGTGCACGACAGAAAGTCAAACACGGTGTTCTATGGGATAATTACGATAGTCACGCAAGTTTAAACAGGTTTGCTGTTTTCGTTTGTACTTTTGGCCAATAACCTTCGGACGTTCTCGGGAGGTTCTACAATCGATCCTGTGCAATTTGAAGAGATTTGTATCCTAAACGAATCTCCTCCTGTCACTTTAACTAATGACAATATTAAACATGACCAACGTTTAATATTGTTTTGCAACTATCTGACCAGGTCTAGCTAGTACAGATCAACTTGTCCCTTCGTTGGTTTGACATGCTATTCTAAGTGGCATTCTGTTATCCATGTGGCCGCTCATTGCCGTCAAACTGAATGCCCTGGCATGATAATGTAGATATGCATGCATAAGTATGTAAAACCTCGTGTCTATTTTTACGTTTGGTTTAAACTTGTTTTTTAGAATAGCTCATAATTTTGTTACCTGAAATATATACCACTCGAATTGCAGTCAAAAGAAAAAACAAAACAAACATAAAATGATACCACGCAATTGCATACATAATTTTAATCTCCAGCATGTCTTTAGCAGCTATGTTGGCTTCCACTCATTGATACCATCCCTATACCGAACATTACCGAAGTCACATCCATTCCCAGCAAACTGTTCCATACTTTACTAGAGCAAAGGAATCGGCCATATACATGAAAAATGTACAGAGTTATTTTATACGTCATACTTTATTCAGAAAAGGCAGTACAATTCTGATTGCGGCTACTCCAATTCCACCACACGTTGCCACGATCTGACGACTCTTTCACGGAAGCACCGTTAGATTGTGCAAAGAACTGTGTAATCGCCCATCCGCTGAATACATAACCACATACAAATCCAGGTACAAAACTCTAGCAATGAATGGAAAACTGGCTCATCAGCAAGGAGCGCCACAATTCAATAAAAAGTTTGCAACAATTTTAAAGAAGAGGTTGTCCTTTATTTGAATCTTCGGCCGTAGTCTTGGTGAAAGGAAATAGTGGTATTCGTTCATCTCCATCTAGCGGTGTACATGCTCACGGATGTTTAATAAGAGCACACCAAGGAATAGATTGAAGGCAGAGGCCCGCTTAGCAAAACCAAAGCTCCGCGCCAGCCGTATACGTCAAGAAGAACCTGAGCAAATACTGGTAAAATCATGAAAATTGCCGTTCCGAACATATAGATATTTTATAGCAGCACTCGAATATTTTGTCAAAATACCCTTGGAATAATTCCTATGGCGACGTTTTCTTGGAATAACAGAAAACCTATGAGGCAATGTAGGGAGGACAAAAACAAATTTCATTAATAGTCTATGGGACATGTCCTTCTATGCTTTGTTTTGTAGTCCCATCGGTGGCTAGGGAAATACCAAGTGTAAATTAAATTAATTATTAAAATCATATAATCGCTGTTCCCACAAATAAAACTGGCACATTTTCTTGAAAAAGAATAAAATTCACTTCAATTTCATTTCCCAATATCAGTGACTATTGAAACACATAGACCCTTCACAAACAATGGAGTTAAAGATTGCAATCACCGTCCTCGGTATGCGGTGTATAAAAACACGTCAAATCCCTTCATCTGGAGTGTCAGGACCATTGTTATATTGTCGCGCAGCTGAAGAGATTTCCGCTTTTACTCGCTCCAATGTAGCTGAGTACTTTTCAGGACAAAATACTTCAACTCATTCACAAATACGTAAATATTGAGCTTCTATAGTGGCGTGGTATTTAACTTTGGCCCTGTTTTTTTCCAATCATTTATTCGAAAAGGAAGAAACATGAACAAAATCATAAGAGAATGTTGCTGGGCCAATCTTGACCTATACAACTTTGTGCAGACCAAAATCCGTAACTTATTGCTAACTTCATTTCTATTCAATTTACCTTAACAACCGCGTTTTCAGAAGAAAATTTGGGTCACGACCTATATTCTAATGTACACTGGTTAGTTAATTGTGAGAGAGTACGGGTATTTGTCACTCAAACCGAATCTTGGAGTGGTAAACCTGGCTAAACATGGCCCTACATACCCGGGCCCATTGTCAATACTTTAGCTCATGGGTTGCTGAAGTCATCTACCTATCCATGTCCTCTTTTATTGGGAAAAGAATTGAGGTGGACATTTAATATTTTTAAAAAATGTGCCAGTTTTTATGTGCGGGAACAGCAATTATGTGATCGTAATACTTATTAGGAATTTACACTTGGTTTTCCCTTGCCCCCCGATGGGGACTACATAATTTGTTATACATTTGTTTTTGTCCACGTCCCATGGTCTATACGTGGTGTCTCTCTTTATTGACTTATTACTGTGTGTTACGTTTTCTTGAGGTTCGGTCAAGATTATCGATTCTAGTTTCATTCTCGAGTTTCTAGTTTTTCAATTTCGAGTCACGATTTTCGAGTTTCTGAGTAACAATTTTCGAGTTACCCAGTTTTGACTATCAAATTGCACAAACAGGAAAAAATGAGTTACGTTTATATTTATACCAGTAAATATTCTCAGTGTGAAAAATCAGTGCAATGCTAGTGTTTAATAGTGTATGTGCAGGGGTGTTGGGGTCCAAAAGCTATGTTTTGAATAGGGGGAAAGGTTGAGTGTGCCGAAGGTAAAATCATTAAATTTGCACTTATTTTGACAACACTACACGTATTGTTGAACATTTTACACTGCGTCGCGTATTTTTGTGTGGCATTGCAGTCTGGTTGTATTTCGTGCAAGTTTGGAAAGTGTTTTGACTTCGTTAAAAAAAATGTATCATAATAGTTTTGTTGTGAGTCTGCGCTCACAAAATTCAAAATCATCAATTTCGAATTTGAAACTCTCGTATGCAACTCGAAATGCCCACAAATTTTCAATCTGGAGTCTGTTGTGAGTTTGTGACTCGAAAATTTTCAAATCCATCACATTCAGTTTTGAAACTCGAAATTTCAAACAATTTCAAGCCTTTAACTCGAAATTTCAAGAACGTGTGAATATTGTGTCTGTTGTGACTCTTTGAATCGAAAATTTCAACATTACCATATTTGGAGTTTGAAACTCGAAACATTTCAAAATTTAGAGTCTGTGACCCAAATTTCACAAATTGGCAGATTTGAGTCTGTTGTGACTGTCGCAGACACAAAATTTGATAATTTGAATTATGGAGTGATTAAAGAAATCTACACAGATGTCACAGACTCCTGCACAATTTTTGGGGTGGTGTCTGCCCTACTCTGTCTGAATTTCTCTTACCACCGGTGAGACCAGAAAGTCCAATAAGCAGCATGTATACACTTGTGGCGCATGCGCAAATAATGAACCATACTTGAAAACAGCCATATTTTAAGACAAAACGGGGACCGAATCGCTTAGACACTGCCACCTGTCTGACACCTGTGTGTGAAAAAAAAAATACCAGACATCATTGCATTTCCTCCCGCCAAATAAACCTATTAATACACTCGGTAATGGAATTCAAAGTGCCTTGACACCCAAACACGCGGTTGCCAAACTTTTTTGTATTATTATTATGGCCTTGCCGACTGTCGTGGCAGGTTTAACTACAAGTAATGGTGGGAATGTTCTTTTTTTTATTGGCATTGACCAGCAGTGATTTATTAATTTTTTTTATGATATAATAAATAAATAAGGATTTAAAACCAAGTGTAAAAATGAGCTATAGTCGCCTGATCGGGCTCCATAAGACGCCACTGGAAAAAGCTAACACAGGTGAAAGTATGTTGGCGAACGGTGAGCCGTGAAGAGTCAACTGATCGAATTCCCCAAAATGATCTTCACTTCACCATCCTTGTATCTACGACAAATCACAAGGCCTATTACGGATTGCATAAACTTGAAATTCTGTTATATGCAATGATTATCCTAATAATATCAATTTAACATATAATGACCAAGGTGGGTTCCTATGGACCCTCAAAATTTGTTTCGCGCGCTGGCCCACTTTACGCGTGGTTTTTCGGCCGACTGTTTTTAATTGTCTGAATTGTCTGACTTTTAAATGCGCATCTTTTCATACCCCCAAAAAAACATTAAAATCGGCCAACCGTTAATACGTTAATTAGTGAGTGGCCCCATGAAACCCCACCCTTGGGCACTAACGGAGTCATCTGAGAATATTTTAAAAATCAAAGAAGCAAAGCAATTTTTTTTTTAATTTTTTAGGTTTTTTCTTTTTTTAAATTATTTATTACTAACATTAAAACTAATTCAACCCTTTATTTGCTGAAGGCAAACAATTCCATCGGGAATTGCTACTGTCCACTGTACAAACTCTATGTGGGAAAATGACGTTGTATTTTTGCAACACACCCGTACAAAATATATAATGCTCGATGCAATTACAGGAGAGGGAGAAATAAATTTCAAAGTATAGACCTCTGGAAAGGCAACCGTTACTCTGAGTTCACGATCTACCCTACACTTACGATCAAGGGGTTATCCGATTTCAAAACGGATTGCCAAATATATATTATATCTTATCTAATATATATATATATTATAGATATCTATATCTACAATTACTGTTTCAATACAAACGTTCAACGTGCTACGTGTTCACAGTGCTACGAAAAACATATATATATCTATATCATATTATAATCGATATATATATAGTTAATATATAATATATATAATATATCTATCTATATATATATTATTCTATATATATATATATAAAATATTTTAACCACAACACGGAGCCACTCGTACTCCGGTTTCACGCGCTAGGCGTCATCAGGCGATCATCGCCTGAGAACGTCTAGCGCGTAAATGGCGTAGCGAGTGGCTCCGGGGTGTGGTTAAAAATATTATTTACAGCTTCTACAGCTGGTATTGAGCACTTCAAGCTGTTATACCGACACATTTCTATTGTATAATATATCTATATATAATATAGATATATATATATATATATTATATTATATATATATATATATATTATATATATATATATACAGTGTGATGAGTCAATAAAACCCCTAATTCAGAAAGATTTCTTTACAGGTTAAACGTTATTTTGCTGGAACTTGCTTTGGTTGTTTACCAGAAAACAGGCTATCAGAATATTTTATTTGTATCTTCGGACTTTTGGGTTCAGAAACTATGGCAGTTTTGCGGAGAGGAGAAGAGAGAGACCTGAAAATTCTGTTTGGCCGATTTTAGGCATACTATGCGGAAAGACTGGCACAGACGTATCCATAACACATATAGCAAGACAATTCACACATGAATTTCAGATGGTGAACGATTTCACTTGACAAAAACATATCAGTTTGATGACTACAATGGTCTATTGTGTACATCGTTTATAAGTAAATATCTTCAACAAATTAAAAATACCATTTTTCAATCATAAAGCGTCAGTTATTGAAATCACTCCCATATCAATGTCTAGTTCATGAACATAATGAACCTGCTCAGAGATTTTTGTTTTCACCTTATTTTGAACAAATACGTTACTCAGCATCCATAAATTGCAAAAAGAGAAGAAACATAAAGCTGAGTTTTCCATAAATTAAAATTGGAATTAAAATTAACATTCAATATCGCCCACTGTTTTTTCAAGCGGAATACAAAACTCTGTGGGTTTCACTTTAGCTCCCAAGTTTCGTTGTAGGTTAAAACCAGAAATCGTGCTGAACCAAAGTAAACATGGTCTTACAACAGCTATCTTGACTTTCTTATTTAGGAACTTTGAACTTTTTAACTCAGCATTTTCTTTTGTTATCGAGGGATATATCTTTATAATCCTCATTATTCTACACCTTCCATTGTTAAAAATAATTTGCTTTTGGAAATGGTTTGTTTTTTTCACTCAAAGCACTGTAAAGACATGCTTTAGATCTATGTAAACGATGCATCTTGTTTGGGTCATAATCAGGCCAAACAGGAATTTTTTACAGTCTCTCAGAGTAAAATAACCATAACTTCTTCACCCAAAGTCCAAATGACACCAAATAAACGTTTTCTGAAAGCCTGTTTATCCCTCTTTATAACCAAATCAAACATTTGAGCAAAAATAATTCTTAACTATTTAATTATTTTTTATTCTGAATGTAGGGTTTTTTTGACTCACAGTGTATATATTGATGAACCTGCTGGAACGGTAGTTGTAACTCCGAGTAACAACTACCGTTCCAGCAGGTTCATTAATTTATCTCGCTCTGTAGACGTCAAAGGTCAGAAATACCTTTCAAACACAAATAAATGAGCCTTGTGCACAAGTGATCTAAATTCTTTGATAACAGATTTAATGATTTTTACTCAGATCAATTTGGTTCAAGAATTTGGTATGTCCAAAATAAAATTACATAATTACACACAATATTTAAGATTTTAATACTTATAAAGTGTTCTAGTGTTGAAGGCGTTGCAGTTCAACGATGATATGTCCTCACAGCGAAGACTCCAAAATGACAGTGCACAGGTTCACATAAATATCCATGATATACTGCATGCGAATCTTCTCAGTCCTGAAATTAACTTTTTGATCAGCCTTCCAAGACGACAAGGTTAGATAAGTCCCTCGACGACAGTAATATTCAACAGTATATCAGTCCAATCACCACGATTTCTATCTTTCCACAATTTGGATTCCTATTTTGATTCCCAGCACTTTCGCCTTCAAAGACGACAGTAGAATAGTTATAGCACAATGCTCACGTGGAATTGAAAATATAATAAATCCTGGCACTATTTGAAGCATAAATCTACCATTATTGTAGATTAAACTAGCTATAACTAGACTGTATAGCACTCTTGATTAGAAACTGCTGCGGCCCCGTAGCTTTACTCAAAAATCTTCCATTAATACTGGACTTCACAAAGTCCCAAGTCTTAAAAAGAGATATTAACCACAGAATCATGCATAAACATAACTTGCACGACTTGCTGACCACTTAAATGCACATAAAGTACATCATCTTAATTACATCCCTTCACATATAAAACTCCATGGGGGAATCCCCCAGATATGCAAGGTTTGATCTTAAAATCATAAACAAGTTGATCCCTTTCAAGTTTAGCAATCTTGGGAATTCCCATCACCTGTCCCTAAGGTTGTCAACACAGGTGGCTCTCGCAACACAGCACTAGTGGAATCCCCTTTCTCTTTTTTTATAGTAACAAGTACTTTTCCCGTGAGAAATCTATCTTTTCTCAAATAAAATTGTAAAGCTAATTTAATAATCACAAAAAAAAATGGAGGCCAAGATAACATAGATATATAAAATATATATATATATATATTAAGATACAGTATAATATATAATCTATATATATCTATATATATATAATAGATCATATATGGAGGCCAATATAACACTAATACATATGATAGTAGTAGGTAGGTAGGTAGATATAATATGCGAAGAGACTATCATTCATACAGAATGCTCAATGCTTGCAAGTAGAGCGAGCTAACTAGATGACCCCGCGGAACGGTAGTTGTTACGACTCTTGTGTGCACGCATTGTGGCTGACATCCTACTAGTTCTAATTATCTACAAATCAGGGTTATTGCACTTGGCCCTTTTTTATTCGTCTTTGGCGTTATGATGAAGTGGCACGTGTGTCTAGAGATGAAAAGCGCAGGACCCAGGCCATTAGTTTGTGAGTTCGAGCCCTGCTGAGGGCCAAGTGTTGTGTCTTGGCAAGACACTTTGTCCTCGCTGTCTCACCTTCCCCATGTGTAAATGGGGAGCGTTTAGGGGTAGTCATACTGTGCGCCGTTGATAATTGCGGCGAATTTTCAATATTTGGAAAATGTGATTTCCTAGTGACAGTGATAAATGGAACAGCGCTTTGAGACTTATGTAAAGCCGCTAGTAATACTTCTTTGTTATTGGACATTCTAGGTGGCACATAACGCCTCCTTTGTATTGCGTTTCCGTTATAATTTATTTATTTATTATTTATTCTTTATTTTTTATTTACATATTTCGCTAAAACATCAAAACTTGAACAATGACGACACAAGAAAAAAGAAGAATAAAAAAATTAAAATTAAAATTGCCTCAGGAGCTAGCCAGGAGGACTCAGGAGCAAGAAACCCTTGTCATCCAAAGGATGTGATTCCCCCTTCATCCGAACTCACTGAGGCAAGCAACAACACAACTTGATAAAATACAAAATATTTTGAAATATTGCCATCCATTTCCATTTAAAAACAAGAATCAGACAGCCCTATTTCATTGACCAGAAAACCACATGTCCAATAACCCATTAACCACAAACCACCAAAAACCCTCCAGATTCCACGCACCACCCCAACTAACTTAATAACCCACAACCCCCACCCTCACAAAAAAGCCTACATTTTGGGACATGCAAGGGAAAGAAAGATATGGCAGACTGCAGACAACAAATTTATAAAAAAAATACATTTTAGAACAATAAATTACTTAGGAGTCCAGCTCCATCTCTTCAAAGCTTATTTCAGTGTAAATGTTTTTTCCATGGACTTTGTTCTTAAAAATTGTCTTACTGCTATAACCTGAAATCATTTCTGACTGTCAGGAATCTCATCCCCACATACGGGGGAAATTGCAAGAATGGTAAACTTGAAACTACGGTTTTTTGAGTTATATATCATTAAAAGCAAATTACTGGAATGAAACGTGAGTTTACAGACCAGTTGACAGAAATTGAATGAACTAGTATTTAAAAGACAATTGCGGCAAAAACAGGTAGAGAGGTATTTCCGTCTGTTTGCTAAGTCATGAGATGTAAGTTGTTTCAGCCGCCCTTCATATGATTGAATCCCCCCTTCTCTGACCACGAATACATCTGGATAATAACAAAAGATAATAACCAAAGAATATAACAAAAGAAGTGTAATGATAATTTATTATAATTTAATGCAAATTTTCAATTTCGAAAGTTTGTCATACGTGGTTGTCCTCAAGAGATTTCTAGGACACCCGTCAGTACCCCTCTTTATATCATGAATATGTATCTGGTCTGGTCACATACACGATGATATCAAAATTTGACTCACTCTGCGAAAATACCGATGTTTCTTTTATTATTGCTTATGTGATAATGTGATATTATGATGATCGATAGAAAATAAAAATTTGCATTGATGTCTTATAAACATCTAACTTAAAACTCATTTTTCTCGAATTATAGTTTTTAACACTTATGGCTCCTTCAGACTTGAAAAATTCCACTAAATTTCTAGAATGCTTGGCTATAATTAGTTGTTTACATACATTTCAAACTTTGATGCATACTTCAAGGTAAAAGTGAAGAGCTCTATGTCACAAATTCACATGAGGACGCCCTTTGTCGATTTATTACAAGCCAAAACTATTAGGTAAACTCTAAATACTGAGATAATAGTATAGTTAAAGGTCCCAGGAAATGAGATGATACACCTACTCCAAATCGTTGTGGGACATTCCATTGCAATAAACAGGGGCAGAAAAAGGAATACACTACTAGTGACATCATTTGTGAAACTATTGATTATCAGTCAGTGTCATGAAAAGATTCACACCTGGAATTTCTATTACTCTCTGAAAATCAATGGTACCACAAATGATGTCATCACCAACCCAAATTTTGAATGCTTACTGATCCCTCCTTGTAGACTAATTGGCACAAACCACATCAATTCTATTTGCATTTCCCGGGACCTTTAACAAGCCGGTGCCTAAGGCACGGCTGGTTCTGTTATTTGGTCGGTTTCTTCTTCTTCTGGCAACACACAGAGCTTCAAAATGCTCCTAGTGCCAAACGCATGGCCAATTTAAGTCAAATTCAATCCAGAGGACCACTGACCCAACCCAAAAATGGGGTGTTCACAGATTTGAGTTCAAGTGATTTTGAAGAGAAATATTAATTTTTTGGTGCTAAATCTAGAAAATCCTTCTTCTCCACAGGGTTTGGTTTACAAAGACTCCTCGATCATTTATTCAAAAATTATAACTAAGTCGAAGACAAGCATTTAACTTGTATTATATGAAGGATAATTGTCAGAGAATTACTTGTGGGCTGAGAAATTTGAAGAAAAAAATCCAAGATGGCGACCGTGAAGCTATTGTTTTTAGGTGCTTACAAAAATAGTCATCAGAAGCAAATTAGGTGGAAGACAAGCCATTGACAAGTTTTATATGAAAGATAATTGAATGCTCTCTAAATGTAAACGAGTGAAAATTTCACTCCCCAAAAGAGTGAAACTCTTATAAACCACTCCAAAATGAGGGTTCTATAAAAGGCTCCGATGAGGATACGCTTTGAGCCGACTAATTCCAGGTGAGCACAAACAAACCTCTCTATTGAAGCCTGTATAGAAGATTCTGGTGGCAAGTCACCGACGCTAGTCACCGATGGCAATTCGCGCATGAGTAGTACATTCGGGTGACTGACCTAAGTATGCACACAACCGAATGTAGTAAATATGTGTGTACATTGTACGTGTCATGCAAACCATGCTTGACCGCGCCCACAAACACGGTTCCGCGCATATAATTATGACAGCAATCAATACTCCCATTGCATTTCCCAGTTCAAACTTGGTTCCACTGCCGGAAAATAGCCATGCATATTTGCATTGTCACCTTATTAAAATTAAATGTCACCTTGTCACCTCAGTACAGATCAAAATATCTGGAATATTTACCTCGAAACAAATTGCCAACTCAGCAACTTTATTTGTTATACTCTGAAAGTTGATAACCATAATTTTGATAGGTATGAGTCCAGGTGGTGTATCGCTGGCTGGGAATCAGGGCTGCATAGTAGCTTAGAATTTAATTTGTGTTCAGATGTCAGCTTGTCAGCGATACCAGTAAGGCATAAACATTTTATTGGCAATAATATAACCAACTCACCAACAATACAACCCCAGCCAGTAATGATTGATACGCATGAGCCAACTATCCATGTATGGGTCACGAGCTGTGTCTTTATATCTGGTAACAAAACGCTGAAGCCTTTCGTAACTCCAATCTCCAAGAACACGATAGATGTCACGACAGTCAATGTTGCCCAGGATCTCATGTTATCTTTTGCGTGCATGACGTTTACCTGAAAGAAAAACTTCAAATTAGAATGACGGCAATTTTGTGTTTTTTCTGCCCTTTCAAACTGGCGTTTTACTGTACTACAATCGTATTATTATTAAAGATCGCTTGAAGCGCTGAACTCTGCCGATATTTCTGAAATTAAAAAGAAGTACGCCTCGTAAATGACGCACACTCATACTTTAAAACAGCACGCGATCTAAAGATAGCAGGAATAAAAGGAATTCTTTGTGCTCTTATGAATTACGCTAGTATTGGACGCTCTTTTGTGCTGGAAATTATGTTCTGTAAATTGTGAATGAGGTATATCTGGGCAAAATTGTTATTTAAAGGAACTTATCTATTTGAATGATTCAAGCCAGTGCGAGGAGACCCGGTAGAATTGACTGTAGTACCGCTTTTCTCTGGGAGCATCCTTTTTACGGGAGTTGTCGCTTAAGTAGCTGTTCTAATATTTGACATTCCAAAAGGACTCCAAAACATAGTTGTTGGAACCATTTTATTTTGTGCGTGCTGACGCACGACCTATTGTAACAGCATTCATTTACGTTAGGACCAACCCTTAACACATGTTTCCTCTAGTTTCTTCGAAAGATAAGATATTATAGATAGGATATTATAGGTTTTCACAGTTATTTTTCGTATATTTGAGTCATTGTTTTCAATTGTGTGCAATTAGTTCTCGACCAATGGTCTTCGAATTTGTCCCTCAATTCCTCAATATCAAGACCGGTGTATGGTTTTTAGAGCAAATTCATCGTTTTCAATTGATAGTCGTTATCGTTTTCTTCAATTTAGTGTAGTGTATAGGCTTATTTTAACAGCATTAAATTATCGTTTAGGATGTTTCTGAAGGTTTTGTGTTCGTGCGTGTCTTCAATGTATGTACAAATTTGTGTGTTTAATAAGGAAATAACGTTGTCTATTCCAAATAAAAATATGTTCGTTTATCCTTTGTTTGAACTTGATTATCACGATTGGCTTAACCCGTTCATTAATGGAGTGCTCCAACAATCCCCAACACAAATATACCCTATCCCGTATACCCACCCTCATAGATAATAAGTTCATTCAAATGAACATGTTGCAACCCCATCCGCATCCCTTCCTTAGACTTAGACGGAGGCTACCTTTTACAGTAATTATAAATCTATATAGTCTGGCAGGGGGGGTACTAATCACGAAATAAACACTTTATTCCATTTAAAGAGACATGAGGTGATTTCCAGAAAGAAGCGCCCCCAATTTTTTTCGAACCCGGGTTTTTTGCATACTTGGAATGCTTTTCAATGTATTAGATCACACCTGAAGTGAATAAGCCGAATATGCCGTCTTTATGTAATAATATGATGATTTAGTACTTTCTGTCAGAAAGTCAAAGCACGGTGTTCTATGGGGACAATTACGATTGTCAGGCAAGTTCATAACAAGGTTTGCTGTTTTCTTTTGTACTTGTTTGTCCAATAAACCTTCGGAACGTTCTCGGTAGGTGGTCTACAATCGATCCTGTGCAATTTGAGAGAAATTCGTATCCTAAAAAAAATCTCCTCCTGTCACTTTAATGAATACCCACCGAATATGAAAGACACAGATCCTTAAAATCAATCATAATTAATCGGTTTTTTATTCAATAGACGTCGCCAGGCGGGAAGAATTATGTTAACTGATTTGACGAATATCAATAACACAAAATTGAAACACAATGACAAAAAAGTCAGCATCAGTTACAGAAAAAATAAATTAGTTTTGCGTTTCTCACAATTCACAATTTCAGCAATTAATACAAATTCCTGATTTGTTCGTAATTAAGAGACAAACATCATCTTGTTTGGTATCAGTGTGTAGCTACATAATATGTCATTTCTTCAAATAAAGTACAGATATATCAAGTTTTAACAATATGACGTCAAAGTGACGTCATAACGGAGTTTATTTTTAAGCGAATGTGTAAGGAAATCGACAAACCAAGGGTTTTTCGACCGTATTTTCCATTCAAGCAAGCAAAATTGGTATTTCTTTGGCAATGTGTGTATGTTTAATACACATGTTATCATTCTAAAAATAAAACAAAAACAAATATTGTCAGTATTTGCTTACAGTAGCATCATACCATTTTAGGCATTTTATACAGTAAAGTATAGGAAGGTGGCAACCACCCCCCTGCCTTCCGACTTTGACGGGCCACCCTGACCTACCTGAAGGTGGTACCTCCCATTTTTTCGCTAAAATGACCGCAAAGGATGAACCTACAATTACATAAAAGCCTTATACCATATTCGTTTCCATTTTTGTGCGACAGGGATTCATCCGTTGGGGGGAGGGGGGTAACCAACCCCAACCCTCCCCCCAAATCGGACGAGGGTTAAGAAAAAAGGAACATTCAACTTTAGCTAACTCTAGCAGCCTCCTTCACCTCTTTTACCTGTTAATTATTACATATCCACAATCAAATCGTATCATCTAGAATAACAGTATTTTACAAACAAACATACACACACTGTACAAAATATTGCAACATGCAGAAAAAAGATTTCATAATCACAAAATTATTTCAAAGTGTACCAGCGGTTCTTAACCGCACATGACGCATTGAATGTCAAAGTTGTGTTTTTCAAACAAATGTTATTCCCCAGAATCCTGGATACCGAAAAACATTTTGGAGTCATATGTGGCGTTCCTGTGTCTGTATTCCTTCTGAGGTGCAATCGGCAAGCTATCCATCGCCAGCTCTTTTAATCCGCCATATTTAGGGAAAATGGCAATCAAATCAAAATATTTTTTGTACTCTAGGATTCTGGAGAAAAACGTCTGTTTCAAAAACACAACTTTGGCATTCAATGCGCCATACGTGGTTAGGAACCGACATCACGATTTGAAATTATTTGGTGATTATGAAATTTTTTTCTGCATGTTGCAATACTTTGGTCCAGTGTGTGTAGTTTAGGAATGGGCATTTCTCTGTAAAAGACGACCTTATGATCAAGGTGAGCTCAAAGGAACACGCTCACCTTGTTATCGTGCAGTGTTGTCATTAGAAATAACATCTTGTCTTGGGCTGTGTCTTCGTATAACTAATCGACTTCAAAAAATGGCATTGAAGGTACAAGTGATTTCTTGTCAGGGAAAATTACAGCAGAGAAACTATTGCATCTGCCAGAGTTGAAAGTATCGGATGGACTAATACGATCGTTCTACTAACGTCAGAGCAACATTGAACAATGTCAGCTAGTTCTTATCAGTCATTTCGCATGCATGGATTGCAACCTTAAATTATGAAACGCCAAGTTTCAATAATGATTGCTTGAAATTTTCACCGTACCTGAGATATATAGCAGAGTGGAAGAAATTAAGCGTCTGTTTTTAATAAAATTTGCTTACCTCATTTAAGCAGTGTACCAAGATTGCAAGATGGCGCGACAGAGCGTTATATAAGGCCTAAATATACAGGCAGAAAGAGAGGTAGAACATGGAGTTACCATTCACCCGTAAAGTATGTTCGCATTGTGGAAAACAAAGCACATTAGTCATGACCTTGTTTTATAGCATCGTTGAACCCGTACACACTAGCAAAATTATTACGACGAAGCGTTAGCGAAGATTAAAAATCTAACAATAGTCGGAGAGATATGGTCCAAGTTATGGCCTGACCGTAAAGTTGAGTATATACATATTTTTTTTTTTTGCTGAAAATGATAGATTAGGGTGTGTAGAATAAGAATCTGCCAGGTGCCACCTGGGCATCCTTGGGCACTTTGAGGAATCCAAGATGGCGTCGCCATAAATGATAATTATATATTCAACCCTATATTAATTATCAAACTATGGAGTTACTAGATATACTACAGGATCCAATGAACAAGTGTATGTCACTTGTAACATTAAGTCATACTTCAAATTCAAAATGGAAGCCAAATCTAATAATTTTAAAATATGCCCTATAACAGCAAATACCTGCGATAAAAAATAAACATGAAGTACTTAGATTATGTTGTTAGACACAATAACTGTATTTCTGATACTTTTAAAGTTGTAACATGACGTAAATCAATATGGCAGCCAAAACCGTGAATATCTTCAAAAAACAAAATAAAGATAAAATAGCCCATGATTTTTTTTTTTTTTTTGAATTTTTGAACATTTTGTAGTTATTGTCAACTAAGTTTTTCCTAGTAAGTTGCTGCAAACTATATGCATAAGGTAAAATCCGTGGGAGTTTTCTTGTTTGGTGGCTCCATAACAGGAAGATGATCTGGAAAATGTAGAAAGGACCATGTAAGATTGAAAGCTAAATAGACATTAAAACTTAGAGTTGACAGACTAAAATATCTATATATTAATACCTGTGGTCTGTCTGTCTGAATGCGTCTATTTTCTCGGAGACCGAGGGTCGCACGTTCCTGAAATTTGGTGGATGTGTGCCTCTTGACCGTCCGAAGACCGAGTTTGTATTGGTTAGTTGATCAACAGGGGTCATTCAAGGTCAAATGAGGTCAAATGAGGTAAACGTTGGTGTATGAATATGAAACTTGGTGGGCTCGATTGTTGATGCCGAAAATATTAAAGGTCACGACAAGGTCATCAGGGGTCATTCAAGCCAGGTGATCGCGAAACCCGGGGACCGACTAGTATTTAATGTTACTTAACATTGATTAAAAAGGAACTGCACCTGAGTGTTGAGGGAAATGTTAACATTTTAATTTACGGTTGAGTATGTTTGACTCAAAATAATTTATTTTTGCCTACATCTACATCAAACTGAGCGCTTCCGGTAAATTCGTTAATCAATAATTTTGTAATAAACATAAACAACAGCTGTACAAGTGTACATAATCTAATTACACTGAAAACCGTCAAGCTTTAAAATGACAAAACGGTATTGTTTATGACTCGTTTTTGATGTTCTGTTGTATGTCCAATATATATAATCTCCCGTTCGGGGAGAAGCAGAGAACCGTCCTGTGGCCTCCCATGTCAGTAACTACTCGCCAATGCGCTAATATCTACACCGCCAAACACTGTTTTCCAAAAAAAACATTGTTCAAGTATTCCCATATCATGACTGTACTAGAGGCCAGGGTCTGCTTTGAACTAGCTTCATTGAATGTGGGAAAGGGGGGATGTTTTTTAATGCAAAAAGTAACTTCATTACAGATAGTCATTACGCGCCCCAACCATGTACCAGGAATTGTCCTTGTCATCGAGAGACCAACATCGAAGTATGGAAGTGATATATAATGTGAAAACAGGTACCGTTGTTATTTATTTATTATTTATTATTTATTTCTGCGTTTAAAACATGGAAATGCAGTATTAAAATGAAATGCAGTACACGGTACAAAAAAATAAAGCTCTTAAATAGTACAAGGAAAACAAGCATCAGGAAAAAACCAACTATAATAAATCACACAAAACATCAATTGATTGATTCCAATAAATAAATCGTTTTTGGACTTAAGTACTTTGGACTCAAGGGAGTGTTACACCCCCAAGAATTAGCAATGATGTATTTCACTTTGAGCAAGATAAAGTCATAAAATTAGCCACATTAAATATTATAACTTAGTCTAAGTAATAGAATATAAACTATACTGAGTTTTTGTGCATAATGGGTGTGTGAGCAAAATAGAATGAACAGAGGAATCTCAGAAGAAAACAGAAAACCGGAGAAGGGTTTAGAACCTTAGTGATTCATTAGAAAGTTATGGGGTCTAGGAGATCAAACCCAAGGTGGTAGGAGCTGAACATAGGTGTTCGCAACTGCTGTATAAACACAGTCAAGTGAGTAGCTGCTAGAGATCCCAAATCTTTACAGTACATGTGGAATGGTAGAGGCATTTCCAGACTCATGATTGGAAGGGACTATATTTAGTACATGATTCATATAGACGGTGCTGGATCCTTCTTGAATTGTTTGAGAGGATATATAAGGCCCCTGGTGAGAGAAGATGAGCAGAGTTTCTTAACATCTTGCTCCAAGTTATAGCAGAGAATCACAAACATCATTACTCCAAGGAGAGTTTATTACCATCGTGCTCAAGTTATTAGTAGAGTTCCAAGTTGACAGTGTGACAGTAATCACAGTCTAGGTACAAATTTCCATATAGTGGACATTGTCATAGTAGTCTCAGCTCCAAAGTAGTGGTTCGTCCATTGTGTAGCCGTCTTCTGTTTCCGTATTTCGTGGCCTCTGAGTGATCCAAGGATAAACAAGCCTACAGCACTAGTGGACTTTATATTAGTCGACCTCCGAGCTTCGGGAGTCATTAGGAGATGGTTTTCTTCAGTTTATTTTGGGACCAAGTTCGTCCGGGGGAACACATATCCATTACTGGAAAGTGAGTTGTATGCTGGAAATTCACCACGGCCTCTTTGCAAGTTCGGCATCTTGATTGTAATCTCGCTGCAGCCTGCGTTCGCGGCAAACACCCGGAGAAGTTTATAGTTCCTTAATTAACAACTGTATTATGACAATATTTGATTATTGATACCAAATGATTGGTTTGTGAGACTTGAGTTAGCCCCAAAATTAAAAGAAATACTTTGTTTAAAAAGTTGTAATCAAGATCACAGTGTAGGTCTAGTTATTCAGGAGTTTCAATCCGTCGTAGTTTTGAGGTGGTTTTGGCCTTGGTCAGGTACCGTAACAGAGTATGCACTGTTTTATTGCTAAAGGATCGGCAAAGATTGTTTAAGATTCCTTAAATGTGGCCAAAAACAACAACAAACAGTAAATTTGTTGATGCATTTTTTAAATCACCGATTTATATTGACATACTTAACTCATTTAGTAGATTGTCCACAGAGCTAAGAAATAGGCATGCTACACCCGATTGCAACGGAGCATTCTGTCACATGCAGGACCACAGGTCAACTTTTATGCTATCAAAAAAATCATTTGCATACATGCAGAAAATTAACTTGAATTACATCGACTGTACAATTGGCCAGGCCATTTCTTCCTAACCTCAACACTTTGTCTAAATTCCTAATAAACATCAAAAATATTAAATAATTCAAGGCATTTCGAAAACGGAACCATGAATAATAAATCCAGCCTGCCAAAACAAGACCCGAAAAAGAACGTATACCGATCGGCACATAAAAATACACATAATTTTTACAAGCAAATCAGACCCAAAGCGGATCTTATACCGATCTGCTGACAATCACCTTTGAACATGGAAAAGTATACAAATAATTAACAATTTATCCCGCCATCGAGACCAAAGCGATCTTGTAAAAGATCTGCGGATACAATACACATTACAATTATATTAACCAGTAAAATCGAGACCGAAGCGGATCTTTATCGATCTGCTGGCACACTACACCACAGAAAGTACTACAACATACCAGCCAAACGAGAGATCGAAGCGGACCTTAAGCAATCAAGCCGACACTTATCCATATATGAATACTTCAAATTACCCAGCAATATCGAGGACCAAAGCGGATATATACCGATCTGCTATTATGACGCTGATGAAGTAACCCATTGATTACCCATTGAACCTGCCAAATCGAGACCAAAGCGGGTCTTACCCGGATCTGCAAATAACTAGTATACAAATTATCCTGTCAAATCGAGACCCAAAGCGGGACTTATCCGATCGGCAAATACTTTATAACATAAATGTACACCATTTAACCTGCCAAATGGAGTCCCAAACGGATCGTGTACCAATCAGGCAATATATATATCTACATTATTGTACATGTACACTATGTATTACAAATTTAATCTGCCAAATCGAGACCAAGCGGGTCTTCAACAGGCCAAGCCCCAACATGATGCCAACAAAGGTAGGCCACATGGGAGGGGAAGGGCGGGAATTTTCAGGAAAGAAAAACTGAGCCACACGTCCGATGTGATGAAGACAGATGCAATGTGAAAACACCACCCACTGAGGCAGAACCGCAATCAAGCTAATCAATGCGTCTTTGCAACACAACCACACTACCTGAGCCAACGGGGCGATTTGGAATGCACCGATGAAATTCCAAAACGAAAACGCGAATTAAATTACTGCAATCGCAGAAACCTGGGATGCACACAAGTTTGTAGCCTGTTGACAACCCGTTTTCTTACGATGCTCTCATAAAAACGTTATTGTCCACAGAGCTAAAGAATAGGCATTCTCACACCCGAATTGCAACTGAGCATCTGTCACATGCCGGACCACAACGGGTCAATTTTATTTGCTATCAAACAAATATTTGCCATCATTGGCAGAAATGAACCTGAATTGCTAAATATTTAAACTGGTCTATGACAAATATGTAAGCCTGTTGTAGCCTTGAAGGTACAATATTATCTGTATCCAAGACCTCATTGGATGGATAGAAGGGAATTCCTGGAAAAGACACCAAACGCAGTATCATTGCCATCGACAGAAAATGGTAGGCCAGAGTTCTTCCTAAACCTCTACACTTGTCTAAATCAATGGCTTGACATATAAATATCAACATCAAAATATTACAAAATTTCAAGGCATTTTTCCGCCAAAGAAATTTGTGGACAAAAAATTTCACAACCCCCCCCCCCCTTTTTTTAAGATTTGAAAAATTAGGAGCCCAACACTATAGCCGGTGAAGCTGAATTGAAAGTACAACAGGGAATTTGAGAAAAACCAAGGCCCTTAATTTAACAAAAGCACCCTGAATAATGACATGCCAAAATGCATTCAAAACAGCACCAAACAAGACGACATCAAATGGGGGTTGGAATGAAAAAAGGGGTTCTTGATTAGTGTGCGTTAACCCATATTGAGTCCTCCGCAGCATTATCATGAGATCAATTGTACCACGACTTCCCACTCCTTGTTTCTTAACACCTTTTATAAATCGCCAAGGTAATTAAAAACATTGCGACCAGAAAAATCATACGTCGGGAAGTTGTTAACGAGGCCTTTGGTTTTGCTTCGATACGTACTCACCGTTCCCGTATTTCACTTTGTATCATACCAAGTAAAAGTCTACCAAAAATCATACTTGCAAAAATGACTTGTAAGATCTTTAAATCAAGTAAAGACAGAAATAATTCCTGATCTCTAAGCTTGCTGCAGAAAATATGTCAGACCTTTGTCTATTTTTTCAACGCGAAGCGCATTTAAAAAATTACTAAAGGCTCACACGCAATCTGAATTTCTGAAGAAAGAGCAATGTGACATGAATTGAACTAATGAAAAATAAGAAAATGAAAATATATGGTAGACCTAATAAATAACTGAAAAACATTGATTTCCAACGGCCCATATTTTTATGGCCTCATCACTAAACCCCTTGCATTGCAGTTTAAGTCGAAGCACCTACGCGAAGGCAATAAGAGAAAAATCCTGAGGGTGGCAAAACACCGCAGAATACCTAATTTTAAATTCTGACATAAATTTTGTCTTCAAACCTCGCCACCCCAATGAATAAACAATAGCCGACAAGAATACGTGACCAGGTGACCTTTTTACCAATATTGTGTCAGGGCTTGTACAGGACACATACATGTACACACAAAAATCCAATCTAGGGTATGAGGGTGGAATTGCCTAATTGAAACAGCTATGGCAAAACGGATAGGCACTGTGAATAAAAATTTGATTGCAAAAATGAATATCCAGAACAGACAATAAATATGAGACATCGCAGTCGTGGATGCACACGTTTTATATTCCCTACATTAGAAAACCACAAAAGGTTAGAAGAAAGACTGCTATAAACACGGTTGCAATATCCTTGATTTGACTGCAAATTGATGGTAACCTTTGCACGAGAAGTTTAAAAAATTCAAAAGTTACTGGTCTTCTACAGCAGGTGTTGTGTTTGTTAAAGCGTTACTACCTTCCCTTAAATCACTGACAAAGAAGGCAAATGCTGCTAAAATGCAAAGAGATTGGACGAGGACCTTAAAAGTTCTAAAACCTGAACGCAATAAAGCAACAATAGGAGATAAGTGAGCGGGCTATGCCAATTCCAAAGTATGCGAAAAACTAGATGGTTAAATTTCACAACCTATGAAGCTTAGCTGCAAGTTGTTTATTTATATTTAAAATGATCCCTGGTATCCGACCTGAAGTATATTACGATTGTCCCACAACATGTCACCCAGCAGAATACTGCCACCAAAATAGGGAAAAAACGCTAACCATGCTATTGAACGTTGCACAAGATTGATTTTTTTCATTTGCCTTGGAACCACTCCCCTAGGTATCCTCCAAAACCAACACTTTGATGCATCAGAGAACAATTCAATGTCAATATAGGAATTCCTAAAAATAAAGCAAAAATAAGCCACATTGCATTTGCAGGTCAGCTTGCACCTTGGCCAATGACATTTGCGCCACACGTTAAGTCAATCAGCACAAAAGGGGAAGCCTGCCTAGCGAAGATTGCAATGCAAAAAACGAAGGAATAGGAACCAGTAGAAAATTGCCCAATCCACGAGAGAACGTTTCTTAGCGTTTGAGGCATTACCCATTTCTTTAATTCCTGACCATATTCTGGTGGACACTGTGAACAGTTTGAAACACGGAATGCTTAAGGGACCTAAGTAAGCGAAAAATGAGGCTGGACATACTCATTCATCCGGTGCTAAGGGAACACCCCCAAACTCTAAAGATATCCGGAAAAAACAAACAAGGCCTGGCATGATGGGATTCCCCAGCATTCAAGCCAATGAAGCCATGCGCGAATGGCTGACCATGCAAGAAGGTGATCTTTTATTGAAGCCTAATCCAAAAAAGAAGAAAATCTCACCAAGTGGCCCAGGGAACATGGAGGCCCCATTGAAGCGTTTAACTATAATGTAAGGGCGATTTATTTGATTCCCTAATAACTCAATCACCCGGGCTACTGGCCAATAAATGAATGCTGATTGTCTGTAATATAGTCACCATATCCCCTAGCTCTTATCACGTGTGATATGGATGCATCAAATTACTATATTGGAAGTAACACATTATCCCTGGGGTCAATCCAACATTTACCGGTGGGCTTTGTGGAAAAGACAGATGCCGAAATAACACAAAAAACTTGCAGGCCCGATCTCGAAACTAAACCTGATGGCGAACTATAAGCCTCGGTAACGGCCTGATGTAAATGGACCCGCATTCCCTTCCAATTTGATTTCTATAAAAAACTTTCCAAAGCTGAGATGCCAAAAATTTTAATTGGAATTAAGTTGCATCAACCATCTGCACACGACCCCCATGTATGCCAGCCTAAATCCGACTGAAAAAACAAACAATAAACATTTGCAGCCTTCAATTGGGTAGGATTTATTGATACTGCTTAAAGCTACAACATATGGGGATGTATAGATGCAACAGATAGTGGCGGGGGACTAATATTGTTAGGGGAACTTGCTGGACAAAAGGTCCCGGTGTATAGAAGTAATATAGTCCGGCGTACTTCATAGTCCGGAACAATGGTGAAAAATTAGATCAAACGATTCAGTTGACTCATCACGCCACAATAGTTTTCACGCTTTTCCGGTATCGTCTATGGAGCCCAGAATGTGGTCCCGCCGGGCTGATATGCTTTCACACGGGTTCAATCTCAGTGGGGCTACTACTAAATACTGGATTTAATTTGCATAAGTGACTGGTTATTAAATCAGGAATTACCACTCTCTCCATGTGTTATTTGATATGGGCAGGGGAACCATGAAAGATCTCACTGGCCACTCATTGTGGTTTGTATTTGGTTAGTTTGTTTGGATGTTGCAACATGGCGGCTATTAAGCTTCTGCCTCAAAGTTGCATTGTTCCATTTATATTAATATATTATACAAACTACAATATCTGCCTTTGGACAACTATACTTGAACCACAATTATTGACCCATTGTTGAATGTGCATTTCATGTACACGAATTTAATGCGCCCATTTTCATGGATATTTCCACTTGACACACCCTTTCCCGTGTTAAAGGAATTTTAGTTATATTATTGATATGGCCCACGACTTGCTGCATGAGGTGCCAAACGTTTAAAGCACCCTGTTTAATTCAATGCACTATAAAGATTTAAAGACGCTGTTAACAGCAAATCACTTTAAAAATTTCACAGGAAACTTTGATAATATTGCCCTGTATTCTACCATTTGAAGATCAATTATTTTTTTGTAATGTACGACAGGATTTCCGAGGGCCTTTCTTATTGAGTTACATGTCCATATGACATAAAAATTGCACAAGTTCCATAAAACTATCACAATATAGATTTAGAGGATATAACGGCCACGAAATATCTCTTGCAACACTGATTATTCGAAAAGAGGTTAAAGAAAAATGCGCAAAAGAATAAACAAAAAAGCTACAGTTCATGCAAAAAATTGAATTAATTTGTATTTGGCTGTTCGCCTTCAAAGAATGAAATCTGCTCATCAACTAAGATTTCATATCCACAGGATCCTTGATTCTATTATTGCATCAACAGTGATGCCAAATCAATTTTACTCCCCTTCACTATTCTGTACATAAAGATTTGATAACATTGAACGAAAGAGGCACGCAAAATGATGATAATTGATTAGGTGCAATATTCGAAAAGCTGACGTAGAATTTTGACCATAAACACCGCCAGCAGAATTAGTGTAACATTGGCAACTGGTTTATTAAATGAGTCCGAAAACCGAATTACATTGCATTGATGGCATGACTTGCACTCGCTGAGGCATCGCTATAGGTATTGGTGGCCGAATATGACCATAGGTATTGTCCTTGCAACGCGTAAAATGTTGTACATTGGCTATCGGAGCTTGTCCTTGCCCTTGAGTTGAACCATCGGGTTGTGATCATGAAGCAGTCTTCCCTATACGGCTAACGTAAGCTTATGGCTGCGATCGCCATTTTGAAAATGCTACTGCACCAACTTGTTACGACATTCCACGGGGGGTTCAACGAACTTACAGATACGTTGGTTAACACTACTGGAGCTGCTTGAACCCGCTTGAACTACGGCCCTGCGATGTGATATGGTCCGTCTAAAAATGTTCCAATGATTCAAGGATTCGGTAATTACGGGTTTCTCCATCTGCCTGGGATCCGCGAGGCCATGTTTTATTGGAATGGAAATGGACAAAAACTGCACCAATAAGTCTTGATGACCGATCCAATCAACCGAATGTTCCGAAGCAGACCTACTCGGGATTTAGATTATTTATACCAATGCTGTAGCACGATGTATCAAAACCAATAACAGTCACCGGGGCCACACGAAATGGAGCAATCAATTGCCGAATAAACAAGAGACTTCCAGTAGAACCAAATGTTCAGAAACACTGAAACACGTCAGCATGTGGATTGAATACAAATGCAAATTGTTAAAACACCACCACTGAAGGCAGACGCAATCAGATAATCAATGCGTCTTTAGCAACACAACACAATACCTAAGCCAACCGTTTGGCAATTGAAGCACCTATTGAAATACATAACGAACGGACAGACAGAAATTAAACTTAACTGCAATTGATTAAACTGGCGGCAGCAACTTTTAGCCTGTTGACCAACCCGTTTTCTTACGAT
Source organism: Ophioderma brevispina (assembly GCA_023653785.1). Lineage (NCBI taxonomy): Eukaryota > Metazoa > Echinodermata > Ophiuroidea > Amphilepidida > Ophiodermatidae > Ophioderma > Ophioderma brevispina. The sequence goes on from JAMKCH010000424.1 coordinate 26,476, forward strand.
TCTCTCATAAAACGGTATTACACAGTTGAGTTGAAGTTTGCTATGGATTCACTGTGCTATAAGTACTTTTTGACCTAAATTGGCGTTCGGTATTGCCCAAAAAAAAGCGCTGCCCCCTAAAAGTGGGTACATTTTGTTTTGAAAACAACTAACCTAATTACTCTATTTTTCATGACCCCCAAGGAACTCAAAACCAGTGATAACTCAATTTGTCCAAATGTTGAGTAAGTAACTTTTTGCGCCAGGTCTTCAAGTAAACAGACATAAATAACCAAGGGTCAATACTCCCGGTTGTTCCTTTCCATCCATTTTGTTCCAATTATAGAAAGGGCATATGTCGTCACGAATCTTCCCAATCCAATCGACCGAAAGTCACATTTTGAGATATCGGCGATTGAAGTTTTAGAGGATTATGTTCTAGCATATCTAAAACTTTTGGAAAATGTGTTTGGTGTGTGTACATTATGGGATGAACGTGCTTAATTTTGAGACGCTTTGACGTTTCATGTATTCATTGTTTTTTCCTTGTCAAATTTAACCTACTTTCCTATATTGTCAAAGGAAACGATGCGTAGTTTTCTGTTGGAAGCTTTGGAGTAATCCAACGAGTCGATCGATCACCCTAGAGGTGGTATTATACATACTTTTGGATTGTAGGGTGATAGAAATTTCTATGCCTTTTTGCAGGCACGATTTCTAGAGGCGTCGTCCATCGCCTCATAGTCACACAATGTGCAATGAATATAGAACAGACTGATGAGGTCTAAATGTTAATTTTGTAATTAAAATTTGATTGCTCTATAAATGTGTTTTGTATAAAACTGTATGTTTTCCCTAGCTTTGCAACAATAAATTACTATATTTTAGACAATAACTGTATTAAAATTTTAATACAATTTTGTAACACCGTAAAGATTTACAGTAAATCGTCAAATAAACTTTAACGCCAAATTTTTAATTTCCTTAGCAGCAAATACGAAATTCATACCAATGTTTTATATTGAAAATAACCAACTTAAAAATATCCTTTGTTTTCACTTAATGCATTTCGGTGCAAATACAAGGTAAAAATATTGGGGTTGTACACATTTAATGATTCTACGCTTCATTAGGGGTTACTTAACTGTTTACCGAAAATGAAAGTCAATGGAAGACCGTGGTCTTCGAAAATTCGGGAATTTCGGAGTTCATACGATGTAAAAACTCGGAGGACGAGGCTGTGGATTACGAAATGTCATTTTAAAATCCTGAGTGATTGTCCTAGATATCCGCAAGCGATACCTTTAGTACCGCGATAGAGGTCAACAGAATGCCCCATGGCAAAGATACATACCTTGATTGGAACTATAATCATGCAAGCTTGGAATAAAAATTCTGAGATTTCAGGTGCTCATAACTGTAGGCCGCAGAACTTACAAGTCTTAAGCAATATTAAAGCACATTTTTTTTTGAAGAGCGCCCCCAATTTTTCAAAAATTTGGAGATTGTTACACGTTTGAATTGGTAACTGGCTAGTAAACTAACTATACCTGTGAATGGTTAATCTCAAAAATGTCTATGGTCACAAACGAAGGAATTTTGTACTAAGAATAATTATTATCGGGGGATCCCCGATAATAATCAACGGCTGCTGGAAACGGCCCTCCAATGTGCAATAGCCGGGAATAGCGCGATGACGTGTTTCTCTCATCTATTAGTGTTTTAATAGTTCAGGCAGTCAAGTTATAGGTTATTTGTCTCGAGGTGGCACTAATTTCCCATCATGGACGGAAGCATATACTACAATTTCCATCTCTGCCGTTAGTCCATCTGGGATCCAACATCCCAATTCTAATCACAAAATATCGCTTATTTTTGTGATGTAAAAAGCCAACAAAAAACGCATTTTTTAGGCATTCTCGTTCGCAGGTAAGTTTCCTAGAAAATTGCCAACGTAACGTGCAAAAAATATCAAATTTTGAAAAGTGGGGGCGCTCTTCAAAAATGTGCTCATATTGCTTTAATATCTCACACACTTTAAATGTTTTTAGTATATTGCATGCATGAACCCGTTATCGGTTACCGTCCAGCTCAGGGAAACTTTTGGGCATGATTCAGTATTCTGCACCACATCCTTCGGCTTCGGTTTTTGTTTTTTTTTCCATTGGGGCTGCCGGGTTCCTGGGTTGGCGGCACGGTGCCAAATTCTTTCCGAATTTTGTTTTGTGCTGCCGCCCACTGAATTCGGCATCCCTGGTGGAATGGAATTGTGTGTTGGTGGAGGGGATGGTGGCGGAGTGTTGGATTCATCCCCAGCTGGACCCACTATTTATGCTGCAAATTTTTGATATGCCTTACTGTATTCTGTGATCTGGAATTAATGGGAGCCTGTATCTGGAAAATGAAAATACTTCCAGCAGTTTCATATTGTCTCACTGATGTTGCATCAAGTTTTTTTACTCTTCAACTGAATTTGTTAAATATTGGCCGTTGGATAAAGAATTTTGGGTTGTGCCACCGCCCTCCTGAATTCGGCATTCTTGATGGAATGATTACATGTTGGGGAGGCTGTGACAGAATGCAGAATTCACCCCCAACTCAGTGCTAACCATTTGGGCAGCTAATTTTTTTTTATTGTGCCTTATTGTAACCGACTGGTTTTAAATTGCCGTAATAATTATTCTTTAAATATAGATAATTTTTTTTAATGTTTTATTAAAACTTAAAATTCGACACCTTTGAAGAATACTAAATTCTTTTCCCTTTTTACAATATCATATCAGTGGCCTGAACCAGTATATACGTTTATAATGACATTTTGTGATCTGAATTTATCACTGTACATGTGTAGCCCTAGAACGAGAAATAAGTTCAGCAACTTCATGGACTCCATGGTTGACTCATTAAGATGTGCATGTGGTGGGTATCCATTAAATTTTTGTAATTGTGCTACCCACCCACCTGCCATGATTAGCAGGCCCGTGGTGAGCTGGTCCTGTACATGATGTCAGAATGTGGTGGGGGGCAGGACACTGAGTTATGAGTTATCCCCACTAAATCGATGAGCCTCAAATGTTGTTGGAAATAAACTCCCGGTTTTTATTTTGGATGTATATTAATTTGTCCTTCACAAGGCCCTATTCACGACTGTGTTGCTGTTGAATGGTTGAGACCATTAAAACAGCAATTTTTTTTCCTGTACATGTATTTTGGAAAGAAATACATTTGGGAAGCTAAAGCCTTCGGGTTGACGGTGAGAGAAAAAAAATTGGCCTTTTGTCTAATGTCAAGCTAGTCACCGCTACTTCAAGGTGTATTGGGTTATAAAAAAGTTTCATGTCACGCACTTTTAAACTCAGTTTGCTCAGCCTCAATTTAGTTCAATTACTGCCTTGTTTTTTTACTTGCTTTTACAATGTACAGAGGGGTCACACCATTGCGTACGGTAACTACTTAGTATGGGTCCCTTTTTTTTCTCTCTCTCACTGTTTACATATTTTAAAAGTTTTTTTTGTACTTTAATCATTAGCATGTTATTCTAAATTTTAATTTATTCTCTTTTAAAACCATGTGTCTCTCTCGGGCAATTCCCTTTTCTTGCGCAAGAGCTCTGCCCAATCTAAACACTACAATATTATAAAGGTTTTTTTGTGATCTTATCTTGTCCTCCATTTGCCTTAAAAAAGGTGGGATTTTTTATTGTGCTGCATGAAGTTTTTTGGAATTGGCTTTTTTTCAGGTTTTGCTGGCGTCGCATAGACAATAAGTAGGTCCTTTGATTGTCACAAAGTGCTCCCTTAATTAGGGGTTAAATTGGCTAGGCTTATGCTTGCACACTCATTCATTATCATCCTATTTTTGCTGTTTTATGTACACATCTTAATAAATTGTGTTGCCTTTTTTTTACAATTTGCAACAGAAAATAGACGCACGTACATTGTCTGTTCGTGTAAGGCATGTCGTTTTTTTTGGGTTTCACATTTGATGATTGATGTTAGTTTAGCATACCATCTAATTACCTCTAATTCTACTTTTAGATGTGCACCATTTTTTTTATGTATGATGTGTCGTGTCTGCGACGCAAACGGCACATATAGTACATAATTGTTTAAAAATGGGTGTGTATTTGCCGGGTGGTAATTTTGGCCCTGTTTACATATATAATGACCCACTGTTTCTATATACATACACGGATTTTGGATACGATGACTTTCGTGTGGTGTTGCATACGTTGGTGGCCCTCCTGTGGCTAGACGACTTTTGATCCTCATACAGGACCTCACGGGCACACATTCCTTATGAATTTTTGTTCTGGGGTAATTCCTGACTTTTCCAACACCGCCTATATTTGTATTAGCTCAATGTTAAACTTGTAAGTGTCAGGGCATTCTGCAGCTCAAATTAAAAGGCCTCCCTTCATTAAAGGTGCCTTTCTTATTTGCCAATTAAAGGTCAGTCCTTCATTTACATGGACCAATAATGGGTCATTCCCTACCAATTATAGGGTTCCTTTCCTTCATTTGCCAATCAAAGGTCCATCAATTTATGTAACCAGGTTCATTTCTCCATTTACCAATTAAAGGTCATTCCCTCATTTACCCATTTAAAGGGTCATTCCGTTACCAATTTAAAGGTCATTAATTGACCATTTAAAGGTACGATCCTTCATTTACCAATTAAAGGGTCATTTTTTTTATTTTTTTTATTTTTTTTATTCCTTCATTTACCACTTAAGGGTTACTCCTTATTTAACCAAGTAAAGGGTCTTTTTTAGCATGAAAGGGCTTGTCTTTTGTTTACAAATTAGTGGTCAGCTTACCAATTAAAGGGTCATTTCTATTTCTCTCTCATTTACATTCCATTACCAATTAATGGGTCATTTTTTTCCATGAATTGTCACTCATTATTGACCATTTAAAGGGCCATGCCATTGGTTACAAATTAAAGGCTTAATTATAAAAGTACTTACTGTGTTAGGCACAAGCTTTGGTTATGTGTAAAGCCCACGGTTAAAAAATCACGTTCAAATTTTTGACTTTTGACAATTTTTGACCTCAATGTCTTTGACTCTTGGGGGAAAAAAATGAAATTACTGTCAATTTTAGAATAAATGCAGTGTTTTTTTTTTTTAAAAAAACCTAGGTAATATTCTGGCTGAGTATATTTGTACATCCCCTTGTTACAGGTGCAGTGGGAGGTTACATTTAACCGGCTTTTGTGCTACATTCTGAATAAAATATATTCAGGTCGAGGTTTTGAGATGGGAAGAACCGTCAATTTTTTAGTGTCAAGTTCAAGGTTTTATTTAAAAAAATATACGGTTATATTTCGCAGCTCAAAAGCTGAATGCCTACACATTGTTACATTGTATAAAACTCCCTTATATCTTATCATTAAAAATTTCATCTTATATCTTTTTAACTCATGAAAACAAACATCCAAAAACATCTAACACATCTCCAATCAAATTCCACACCATGCCACACCCACCCACCCTATCCATACTAAACACACACACAACCACACCTATCCCCCCCACACACCACCCCATCCAGGGACCGACCAACAATACCACAACAACACAACTACCCTTGACACTACCACAAACACCCACAAGCACACAAAAACAAAACCGGGCACAATAAAAAAAATTAATTCAATCAATAAACAATATTAACATATTCATAATTTTACCCAAAAAAACTAATGAAGTGCTGAGCAGCACTTATTTTTGTGATTGGTACCGCTTCCAGATTTGAATCATATATGGTATTGCACTCTGGACATATCTGTCGGTGCGTGGCTCTAGGCACTGATAGCTCATGGAATTTCGTAGGGAAACATTGGTCTCTTCCCATCTTGATTTTGGGAACCAATGTCTAAATTCTGTAGATTTCCATGATAGACTTTGCAAAGTCTAAGAAATCGTTTCACACGGCGTCTTTCTTTTCTTTCAAATCAGAGATATTACACAATTCTGAGGGCATCTTGTAAGATGTATAATTGCGGCCAATGATGATTCTACACGCCCCTCTTCTGAATACGCTCTAAGACCAGATGTTATTTTGTGTAAGCCTCTGAATGCCACACTCTGGAAAAAACGGCGTATTCCAGAAGGGTGGCGTTAAAACCAACATGACTGTGATGAGCCTCTTCGATTGGTAAACCAAACGTTTACATCAGTATATCCTGAGCATAAGAGTCTACCACTTGCAAACGCTTACTTATGTCACTAATGTGAACGTCCCACTTGAGTATTCTTCGCGATTTTAACAAAACCGCCTAGTATCTTAACCAGTCATGCTTGCAGATCTTGATCGCACAAGCGCAAAGAGGTTAACACTGGTGGGTCACGAACAAAAGTAACATCCATAAACATGCACTGGCGGATAAGAGTCATATGATTTCTTTGCCCAAGTGTCAAATTTAATCCATATCCTGCTTGATAGTTGCTATCGTGCTAACATAAGATTGTCTCTACACTTGTTAAATCATCTAACATATTTAAAGAGCCTTTTTGTATGGTGGGTTTATGAACAAAGCATCATTACAATCTACTAAAAGATAGAAGGACCCTCCATTACCTTGAGGTACACCTCCCATTATTCACTCCAATCAGAGAGGGTGTTACGATATCTGACGCAATTGTACCTGTTTGACAAAAAACTTGCAAATCGCACGGTAACTACAGATGGTCTAACACGGGGAAAGGAAAGACGATAGCACTTGGATCGCAATATTGTGATCCACGCGATCAAAAGCTTACTTTACAGTCATTCATGAATATACAGAAAGACTTTTGGTTGATCAAGCGTGTTTCAAAATGTTATTTATTAGCTTCACCAAATAGTGAGTAGTGTTGTTGTTTTGATCTTCCTTTTGTGCGATTACCAACTGCCCCTGATCTATTTGCTGTTGTAGGTCATTCATTAACCACTCGTTCACAGATTCTGCCACCTTTGCGAGTGTTCCATTAATGAAAACCTGTCCAATTGGTTCCATGTGGTTGGGTGCGTTTGTATTTGGAAACCTATCAGGTACCAATGCTCCACGGAAGGTGGAATCAGTTCTTCTGAAAGGAGGCATTAAGAATTCGAGTGAGTGGAACACTTAATTCATAAGAAAACTCCCTAATTAATTTTCAGTATGGCCTCTAGGCCCTCCGGCGTTTTCCATGCCATCTGCAATTTGTAAACCTCCCATGGTTAAATTTCTGGAAGGATTTCTGGTGCTGGCAAAAAAACAGCGTAAATCGCATGTATCCAAGGTTGGCAATAATCCAAAACTTCTGCCATAGACACAAAATAATTAATTAAGCTATTTGCCACCTCCTGCCCCCATATTGGATCAAATGCCTGAGCGGTTTTATGTGGATTGCGTTTTTATTATTAGTCCGTCATGATTCGTAAATCTGACTATCCCATTCTGCAGGATTAAGTTTTTGTGTCCTTTCAACTCATATTTCTGTAATTTTCATGTTTATCCACAAGATTGAGCGCTGCACCTTGTTTCGGTAAGATTGCCACACGGATGACTTAGATTGTTCACAAAGTTCTTCCCGTTACGAATTAGGTTCGTTTTTTTGCCGATATCCATGGTTTGTCGGTGGTATGTTTGCGTAAGCCACGAGTTGGAAAGTATTTGTTCATGCGATCTTCAAGACCACTCATAAAAGCATTAGTTTTATCTATAACGGAGGAGCTTTATGGACTTTTTTTCCCCAATTATGGTCAGTTATCCATGACCAATTTCTTATGCCAACTTTTTTATGGTCCGTACCGTAACGTTTAAACTGTCATAATTTTGGAGTTTTAGATTGTTCTGTTTGGTACCAAATAACTGTTGAACTGGTTCACTCAACCAATTGGGGGACCTGAGAAGTGGAGAAAAATAATATCTTGAAATGTTGTCGATTTGGTCCAAAATGGCATCTCCTCTAGTTGGTTTGTCTACCACCTGCGTCAAACCATATTTTTGCACAAAGAGGAAATGTCAAGTCGGTTTCAAATCACCTAAAATACAAATTCCCACATGGGGATTGGTTTGGCACGAATCAGATCCAAATATCTTGAATGGTGATTTCAACATTTGGCAATTCCTTTTTAAGGGTTTGGAAAATAAACAACCTAAAATCAGTGAGACAACCTATCTATGGTAATCGCCGAGGGAAATTGAAACTCACCAGATCCTCCAGCTCAGCAGTATTTTCAATTTAAATATTCAGCCGGGGTTCTGATTAACTAAGGACCACTGTTGCCAACCTCCCCCTACGATCAGTCCGTGATTTTGAAACAATGTGTATCCGTCAATGGCGTCAATAGTCCCATAGGCCTGTCGGTGAAACCAAGATTCCGATACGCACAATATCACTTTTGTTTTTCATCACAGCGTCTGAATTCCGTCAATCTTAATTATTTCAAGATTGTGTCGTTCATAAATATCATATAGGGAAAGATCATCAACCAATAGTTATGTCTTTGTGTGATATAACTTTTTATTGAAATTGGATATAAATTCCAAAGCATATGCATTTAAATTTCTTCTGTATTAATATTGGCAATGTCACTGTCATTTTTGGTGTACATGCGTGTGTATAGTGTAGGCCATACCTCTTTTCACAACTCCATCTGATTGGAACAATAGTTATATCCTCATGTCCATGAAACGCGCACCTATCTCCAAAATACAATAGCGTTTTAGAACTGCCCGTTTGCTCCTTGCGTTACCAGTTACATTGTATGGCCTTTGTTTATGCCCAAAATTTTAAATTGCCTTGCCATGCTTTTCGGCTTAAATTTTGTGGTACACATGCTATGTCAAAAGGACATGCCGCTTATGATTTCTTCTTATGGCTCAATTAATTTCATAGAGCCAATGGCACTTGCTTTGATTTATGATATTGGTAATTTCCTTTCTTCCTGTACGTTTTATTGTTTTTTAAAATTGACTTTTTTCGTGTATGATCTTTTCGACTTGTGGGTGATAATCAGATTAATTTTTCAGTTGGCATAAAATATCCGTTAAATCCAGTTAGCGTAAAATCATTGGGTTCATTGGTTGTTATAATCCATTTACTCTACTGTACATGTATTACATAGCATTCAGACTCACAGGAGGGAAAAATGGCCCTATGGTCTATTGAGTCCCAATGAGATAGAACCTTTAAAAACATTAGGTTGCAGGTTTACCCACGTAGGTTATTTACATTTGGTAATTCCTTTTTGTGCCGCCTGCTTAAGGCATAAAGACACATAGGGATTGTAGGTCTTGTTTTGAATGTTCTGTTGATGTCTGTTGTTGTTGTGAGGAGGCTAAGCGTTTGCTGTGGTGTCCCACATAGCTTTTAATGGATTTAACCAAATTTGGGGTCACGGTGCAACATGACATCCCTCCTTTGGTTGATAAGGTCAAGGTACATACCAAGGTCATAGTCATGTGAGGCAGTTGTAAATGGGCTGAAAATGTAAAATTGGTCTTCATTTGAAAAGCTGATTTTGGGTTACATAGAAAATCCCTCATTTGTTATGATTCAGGGGTCACCTCTCAAGGTCACACGGTCATTGAGGCCTATCTTCATAAACCGCGAACGGCAGCGACCCAATGCCGTTCGGGGACCAATGTTATTTTTTTTTAAATCTTTTTTTTTTTTTTTTTTTTTTTCAATTTTTTTATATCTCAATCCCCAACCCCATGATCTACAGTGTATTCAATGTACATTATTTATTACTGAGGTTGCCAGGGAGGTGTAATGACACAGCCTCACAAATTTGTGTATTCGCCCTGCTGTGTTTTATAGTGTTTACCTGTCCGCATACTTTGACGGATTTCAAAAGCCAAACTTGTGTCAAAGATGCAACATGTCTCTCATTGCTGATGAGGTCAGACTTCATATACAAAGGTCAAAGTTTATGTGAGTCAATTTACAAGATTGCTGATATGTAAAATTGACCTAAAGTGCCATAGTTGAAGTCCTGATTGGAAGTCAAGCTTGTAGCCATTTGGTGCAGCGTTGACCCCCTCACTTGTTGATTTGGTCGGGGTCAAAGGTCATAGAAGGTCCAGCTATAAGATTGGCTGAATATGTAAAATTGACCTCAACTGAATAGTGAGGTTTATTAAACTGGCATTAGCTTGTGTCTTGGGTACACTGTTGGACCACTCGGTGATGAGGTTTGGAGTCGCATGCCTTAGGTCAAGGACCGATGTTTTTTTTTTTTTTTTTTTTTTTTTTTTATTATTATTCTTTACAGGCATGAATGATTTGCTATTAATCGCTGTGTTTTTTTCCTAAGTATTGTTTCCCTCTTGCTTTTTGAATGTGTTTGGCCGCCCCTCTCATGTGCACCATCTTCGATAATACGAACACCCGCCTTTTCTGGCCTCTGGTAAGTGTAAGTCTTGTATTTAAATATATTTATGTATCTTAAATTTCGTTTTTTACATTTTACAGTATATGCATATATTGATTGGAGAAGCCATATTCTATTTGGGTCTGTAATATCTGAAGATAGCACCTCACATAAGTCAAGTGTTTTTATACACTAACGTCATCTATGTAATATGTGATGGACACTAGCATAAGTATTTGCTCCTTTAATACACGTGCCTCAGAGATGCTTTAAGCGCAGACAGGTGTTTAACTTGTTGCATATCAACAACTCTATTTTTCTTTATATTCAGGAATCCCACAGTTCGGTAATTGGAGCGCGTTTGGAATGCTGATTCGCGTGAAAAGTCTATTATTCCCATGGTACTACTCCCAATCTAGAGGGTTTGTATTTTAACAAAAAGAAAATGCAACCTGGAAGTTATTAAATCAACTCTATAATGATGGTCGTATTCTAGTTTCTAGAATTTCCTTTATTCATGGGTCAAAAATTACTTTAATCACTAATGGGCCCTAACAAGGATGCCCATCCGTTTTTTTGAAAAGTCATGATGTTCTTGATGATTTGTGATTGTGATCGATAATCCTGCGTTGGTGATTTTAATTTGTGTTTTGAATGTTGCTTAGATAAGAAAGGCGGTAGAGCTCATATACTCATTTCAATTCACAACGTTTTACAAATCCATCATGACAACGAGATTTATTGATATTTGGAGAGAACGTAACAATTTTTCATAGATAACAGGGCGCTCCGTGAACCCTCCGATTCAATGTCGTTTAGATTACTTCCTTGTGTCTTTTAATCTCTTGGCTCAAATCGATACTGTAGAATTAGTTGGCGGTTTTTAAAGCGACCATTCAGTGCCAGATTAATTTGTCCCAAGACCGAGGGGCACTAGGTAAGAGGCTTTGGAAGTTCCATACTTCACTTTTAACTGACCCTGATTATGTAACCCAAGTGAAACAATGTATTCAAGATATTCGTAATAAAATAATCCGTATGTTAATCCGCTTTGTTTGGGATTTCCCAAAGTAAATCCGTAGTCTACAATTAGTTACTACTCCTCCTGATATCTAACAACGCAATAAACTGAGACTACCTCAAGATTAGGTTAAACAATCTTGAGAAAGGTACATAAGAAATTCCATTCCATTATTTGCTTGCTCTTATTATATATGTCAAAGCGAGCTTGAAAACTTTAATAAGCTTCAAAACAAAGGGTGCTATGATAAGATCATGGCACAGTGGGTGGACAATGGTGAAAAAAATACTCGATATTTTTATTAACCTTGAAAAAAGAAATCAGCGCCAGCAGATTATTACAAAATTAGAAACGATGATGGTCGAATGCTTACACAGGGTAAAGATATTCTGAACGAGGAAAAAGAATTCTACCAGAACCTATATAGCTCCTGTAATCCTCCAGAATGTAACCTTAAAGAATTTCTTCCTCAATAGTAATTCCCCTAGGATAACTGATGAGCACCAGCATCATGCGGAGGATTAGTTACTCGTAACGAATGTCTTTCTGTTCCTGAAAACCTGCCTAATAATAAATAACTCCCCCGGCACTGATGGGCTTTTCCAGCAGAATGTAATAATTCTTTTTTGACTGATATAACCGCTACCTTCTTGACCTCTTTTAATTATGCTTTGATAATGGTACTTTTGTCTACTGACCACGAAGAGGATTATTAACTGATACCAAAAAAAGATAAAGATCCTCCTCGTCTTAAAACCTGGAGACCCTCTCACTACTTAACAGAGATTATAAAATAATTACCAAGTGCAAATACTGATAGGTTAACACAAGTATTACCTCATATTATTGCAGCCTGATCAGACAGGCTTTCTTCAAGGCGTTACATTGGCGAAATACCGTCTTCCTCTTGATCACTTTTCATTAGCCAATATGAATAATTTATACTAATGGTTTAATTTTTATATGGTTGACTTTGAGAAACAATTTGATAAATATACTTGAATTGTCTTTTATCTTAAAAACTCTTAAATTTTTAACTTTGGTCCACATATAATTAAATGGATTCATGTTTTTTATCTAATATATCATCTGTGTTTTAATAATGGCATGCCTCAACTTTTTTTTTCATTATCTCGTGGTCTTCGCCAAGGCTTCCCCCCTAGCCCATACTTATTATTATGGTTTGTAGTGAAATTTTAAAACCTTGGCCATTAGAAGCAATAGAAATATAAAAAGTAGTCAAATTATGGAGACCATCATTATCTTGAGTGCATATGCCAATGACACCACTATATTTTTGAAAGAATGTAGTATATCCTTTACAATGTCATTGCTGTTCTTATCATTTAAGATTTTTTCAGGCCTTAATGTACACCTGAGAAATTGAGGTCTGTTTATTGGTGCTTTAGACAATCCCACCAAATATAACCATTTGTTAGTCATGTTACAACCGACCATTTAGGCTTCTTGTGTTTTCTATAACATCTACTCTTGATCAATTTTTGAGTTAAATTTCCTGCCTAAGCTTCAAAAGCTTACAGATATTTTAAGAGTCTGGTCTATGGGGATCTGACCCCTTTTAGTAAGATCGTCATTATTAAGTCACTCTAATTTCTTCTTTTTCCTCAGATTGTATTTCTTTTTTTCATTTTGCCTAACCACCATCTTATTTTATTAAAGAGCTTGATACAAGTATTTACAAATTTTATTTTTTTTTATTATTATTTTTTTTTTTTTTTTTTTGTATTTTTTCGTCGTAAGCACCGTTTAACTAATTAGTTGCAAGCACTCAGAAGAAAATATTCTTACGACTAGAAGATTTCAAAGGTTAGTGTTTAAATTCATAAACACAACATGAACCTTGTTATGTACGGCATGTCATATCACTACCATCCAGTGTGCATGATATAAAAACAATTAAATAACGCACTCAACCTATGCCTTTAACAAAGGCATATGTCTAATGACGGTTTGTGATCCCTGGCCGAAAATCATTTTAACAATAAACAAGGTGTTAGAGTATCTCCTCAACATGTTTGTCAATTTTGGAGTATTGGTTTCTATAGCGAAATGCTTACATGTAAAAAATTTCTTAGTACGATATCATTTTAAATAAATGTGCATAAATGACCAGATAATATTCCCAGATGGCAATCAAGATGCATCATCTTGTTTTTCTCTTTCAAAATGCATATTATTAATACTTCTTTGCGATTTTTCTATGCCGTGTCCAATACATAACTAGTAGGCTTGCAAAATATGTATCCCTCCCCCCAAAAACAAGGTTCTTTAAAATATGGCAACAATTGCCTGTACTCCCTACATCCACCGCCGTACAGAACTTATTATATGTCCTATGAAGAGACCAATTCACCGTAGCATTGGTGTTGAAGGGACGATTTTTCTTAATATGCCTTATATTATAAAATGTTCTTTCTTCTTCTAATATAATATAAATACTAATAATCTTGTTTTCTCTCTAAAAAGTATCTGTTTTACTCATTTAATTCACCATGCTTACTCACAACCAAGATTCTTGAATCATACTTATTTCCTCGAATAATTGACCGTAAATTGTATTAATTTTGATATTACAAACGAAGTATATCCACCACATCTTACAATTACGCCTGGCTACAACAATGACTCGAAGTATAGATGTTACGGCCATATATGGCGGCAGTGGGGTTGTTTTACTGATGTGTTATGGTTATTATTTATTCTATATAAGAGTTATCTTGTT
>JAMKCH010000425.1:0-85022 GCA_023653785.1 Ophioderma brevispina
ACTGTAACAAAGGTGGTACACCTCAGGTTAATTTTCTCTCTCTCCAGAAATGCTACTTGTGAGGGCAGAATGAAACCTTTGTCTAATTGCTCTTTTATGAATCTGGCAATGCCCCGCGATTCTCCGTACTATTATTTAGACGTCAGTCCACTTGTGGCAACCTCTGGGAAGATACTACTTCACCCAAGGGTAACTTGTTAATGAACTCTGGTTGTTTCTTGCTATGAGCACAGTACTTCACATTTGTTACCATACACCTCGCTGCTATGGTTCTACTGTAGTGGGCCACAACCGCAAAAGAGTTAAGACACTGACCCGCGTCACTTAAGTGTCCGTGCATGTCCCCACAAGAAATATTCATTCGACTGGAATAAACACTCTTTAAGACTCTTTGCTCTAAGAAAATAGATGCGTGGATTAACTTGCTCGTTCTTGCGATAAAACCCGCCTCTGTTGCAGAGTGGAGATGCGAGAGAAATCTCAGAGAAGTGTTTTCAGAAAACTCATTCAGATTGATGCATGAGCCCGACTGTTCCAAGAGGAAAAAAAGCTGTAGACTGCGAGGTCAGCGTAAATTTCATTTGTTCCCAATCAAAAAGGGCTTTTTGAGAAATCCACATCGCATAACCGGGAAATCTAAACCGGATCGGATGCCTCCATCCAATATACCTTGTCAAATCGACACTCTCTAGAAAAATCATGTTCAGCTCCTGATTTCTTCCCCTTTACGTCTGTTTATGGGAACAATTAAGTTAGGTGAAATCACACTGCTTGGCTATGCGTGGTTAGTTTGTCAGTCAAAAAAAGCCTGTTCCTGTGAATGTCAATCACCCAACCCAGTGGATCCTGTGCCCATCAAATACCTTATCACCCCGCCCTTTTCAATGTACTTCTCCAAGCCCCACTTTTGGAGAATTTTAGAGACCGCGTCAGCTTCATCTCCAATGACAATGGTATCGGCTTTTGATGTGTTGATGTGCCGATAACGTCAACAACTTTGCACAACGCAATCACATACGGCTTCATTTTAGCACAATAAATATTTTAAGGTGACCTAGATTCTACATTACGTACAGCCACACACCTCATGGTCTGTACACTACAAACAATGTATGGTACACTATAATTGAAAATCTTACACAGTAATTCAGTTTTCAAATATATGTGACCTGCTCCCACAAAACCCAGACAAAGTCGGACAATCACTTAAGAAAAAGAGCTCAATGGACTTGATAAATCAATAGAAAAAAAAGAATATCCTATGCAAAATCTTGATTTTGATGAACAAAGGAAGTCAGTGTTTTTTTACATGTGATACATCATGTTAAAGCTATCAGCATTAAAATCTGTACATATCTTAAAAAATGCAAGATTTCCTACTTTATACCGTGTTTTTGGGGGAGGCGATCAATATATTGGTGTCAAAATACACAACTTAGGTAAACAGTCAATTTAACGTACGAAATAGTTACTAAATTTACTTACAAAAATGTTCTGTTCCATATTTTTACATGACTTGTGTTAGTTTTTTCCAAATAAACTTTTACATTTTTTTTTTATATATTGTTTTCTCGTATAGGCTATGATTCTTCCTTGCATGGGTTTACCCAGATACAATTACTTTTGACACATAACAACATGCAAACACTTTTAGGCATATTATGTGATACAAGTTACTGGACAAGGTATTCATTTTACAGGTATTTATAGTTACCAAAGGTCCCATGGCCCGATCGCTAATAGCCTCGTCCCCAGAAGCCCAGATTTTCCCGGAAGTGGTAAATATTGTGGTATCGAAGAAAGCTACTATTTTTCTCATTACCCTGTGAATCTTAGGGCAAAAGGAGTTGTTTGGAAGTAATGAGTGAAAAATGTCCCCAATTTGGTCGACCAATATTAATTTTACACAGTACATATGGAAGCTTACGAAATCAGTTTTCTGCTCTCACATGAAACGCATTGAAAGATCGCGCGAAACGTTACAGGCTGGGTTTTGGGTTAAAGGCCAATCTATCAGATGAAAACTTCATATCCTAAATCGGCCATCCCCCTTTAATGTAGAGTAACATTCTCTCTTTTGTGAATGCTGGTTTTTTTGTGGCTTTCATGAGTAGTCAATTTAGGTTAAAAGTTTAATGACAAAATAAAATCCAAATTATTTTCATGAAAATTCTAGTTTTGAAGATTTTCTCAAGCAATTAAAAGCTAGTCACAGTGGCCTAAAAGTTTAGAATTGGCATTTAATTGGTACAAAAACCAGGTTCACCTTTTATATAATACCACTCGAGTCTACGCACTAAATACAGTCGCACATACCACAATTTCTTGGGCAAATTGGGGTAAGTGCAGTGTAACATGCATCTACCCACAAAAATAAGTCATTGCTTAAAATCTTCACACAATTGAAATAGTCAAAAGGCATGAGCTTATTATGCAATTAATTTCATAGTACAAGTGTGTATGGCTTTGCCTGAGAAATTTGCATGACAGCGACTGTAACCAATAAAATAATCACGGTTACATCGGCCCACCTAGTGTGACCTGCCATTGCAGTTTGTGAATGATAGGCCTCATACAACCTTGACTTGATATGTGACCTTTTAATTATAAAAAAATACATGGTCCTCGGCCGGCTTGTGTCGCATGCAGTCGCAGATTAGTGATGATAGGACCTAGAGACCTTTGACATGATATGTGACCTCTGGACTCGCTAAAACCGATGAGGGTTTGCATGTAAACTCCATAAACCAAGTTTGTTTCCAGTTGACCTTCAACTTTTCAAATGGGTCAACATACATCTACAACTTGACCTCACCATGACCTTTGACCTTAGTAGTGACCTTTGACCTCATCACAAAAAGAGGGATCCCATGTTGCACCTATGGTTCAAGTTTGGTTCCAAGTGAACTTCAACACTTTTCAAATGAGGTCTTTTACATTTTCTCAGCCTATCTTCACTTACCTCACATGACCTTTTGGAACCTGAGCATGTGACCTTTGACCTCCTCAACACATGTGGGATCCCATGTTGCACCTACATTTCAGTTTTGGTGTCCATGCAGCTCAACTTTCAAATGAGGTCATTTTAGCATTTTCATCAGCCTATTTTACAAAACTTGCCTCACATGACTTTGACCTGGTATGTGACCTTTGACCTCACCAACAAATGGGGGAATGCCATGTTGCCCCTGTGACCCAAGTTGGTTTTAAATCCTTCAAAGTATGAGGATATTACAGGCAATGTTAACAGACCCTTTTTCACACATACAATCACAAACACAACAACAACAGACATCAACACCAACAGTGACAAAGTGATCCCTATGTGTCTTCCTGCCCTTATGGCAGGCGTACACAAAATTAGGGTTTCCATGTAATAACCATAAGAAACTAGTTTAGTCCATTGAACTTTTCATTGAGGTCCATTTTACATTTTCAGCCTCTCTTACAACTTGACTCACATGACCTTTGAGACCCGGTATTACGTGACTTTTGACCCTCATCACAATGAGGGATCCGCATGTTGGCATGTACGACTCAAGTTTGGTTTAAATCCATCGAAGTATGCTGTATTACATGCAATTTAAACCCTTTTTCACAACAGACACACAACAACAACATCATCAATCAATAGACTACATCAGCAGACAACAACAGTGGAACAGTGGACAAAGTGGATCCCTATGTGTCCCTTCCTGCCTTAGGCAGGTGACACAAAAACCTCAAGACTACACTATTCATTTGATTAGCTACGTTCTGCATGTCCCTCCAGTACATTCTATCATGGTACTCTTAACTGAGTGTGTTCTGTCAAGGTACCCATAACAAGCCATTGGTCAAAGATCTGCAGTTTTGATATACTAATTTCACACAAATTGTGCATGGCTAAGCAACATCAAACTCTGAGAATTATCTCAGACTTCCCCTTTATGCTGCCATTGAAAGATGTTGGATTGATTAGTCAATGTCCAAGTACAAAATGCTTGAGATGATGGACCGGGTCCTATATAAATAGTGTATACATGCGAGCAATTTTTTTAAGATACCTGTATGCCACTTGTTCATACAACAGTGATCATACTGCCATTGGACGGTTCCATTGGAATCAACACACACTGAGGGGGAAGATTTAGGTAAAATTTTTCAAATGAGTTAATAATTGATGTTGATGATTATCATAGTTTGCCCTAACTGTACAGAAGGTGCAAACAGTTCAAGTTAAGTGGAAACTGGTATGTCTTACTCAGAACATATTATTGCGTTCTCAATACATTCATTCTAACCACCATTACTTTTCCACTTTAAAAGGCCGCAACAATCAATAAGTCATGCTCTCTTATTTATATAGCATACATGCCATAAAACACACGTTCTTTTAATGTACATCAATAGATTTTGGTTCGCATCAAAGAACGGATTAAATCCTATGAATGGCAATCGATTCTCAGGTGCAGTGATGCAAAAATTTAGATCTTAATCCACGTCACGTTAAAGTCATATTGATTTCCATGGTTAACAGCAAAATCTATCAACATAAATAGAATCGTCAAAAACTTTTATAAGCCCCTATCAGTGATTTATCCTTAAGATTTAAAATATTTGAAACTAGAATTTTGTGGTTCTCGGCTTTCGCGCTCACTATTATTCAAAGAATATAAGCTGTGGGCAACTCAGCTACCTAGTCGAACACAAGTTTGGTTCCAATTAAACTTCAACTTTTCAATTGAGGTCCAATTAAAAAAAAAACATGCCATTTAAAAAACCTTAACATTTTAGCATATTTTTTCACTTGACCTCATATGACCTTGACCTTGGCATATGATGTTGGACCTTTAACAACATATGAGGGATCCCATGGTGCACCTATAACACAAGGTTTGGTTCCAATTGAACGTTCATAAGTTACGCTTCCACCTAAGAATTATAAGGAAATGGGATAGACACAGGCAGTGTTCAACGATAGAATCTCCTTTCATTTACTGTTGAGCAAGTGTCCGTATGAATATGACTACAATTTCCGATTTTGTCCTATTGGCCTGCTCTGGTCCTACATTTGCATGTATGTTAGGATACCTTTACTTGCTACAAGCATGCAAAAATAGGATTTTTGATGATTTTTTAGATTTTCTGATTTATCAACTCACTGATAGTTCACTTTTAATGAAGTGACAAGCATTAGGAAGGGAAAAGAATTGCGTTGGATGACTAATTAGTGAAAATTTGAGGACCCCCTCCCCCATCAGACACAGCAACTAAGAAGACATTGGCCTGGACACCCCCACGGTAAAGAGTTAACCCTCGGTTTTCTATCTTCTGGGCCTATCTCCCAAGGAAGTGAAGGGGTAAAGGGATAGAAGCTAAATAAAAGAAGATTGGACATCTTGGGTGGGATTTGAAACAAGGGCCCCAGGCGTGATGCACCATTCCCTGATCAGGGATGGCAAGCCATGAGGGTGTCGTGGCCAGAACAGCGATTCGTGCCCATATGTGTGCGTACAATGAGTCATTGCCATCTTTTTTGTCTTTTCTAGCCTCAGCTCATTGAGTTTAGTTCTAGTAGTTTGGTCTGATATGGTTAAACTACAAACATATAAGAATCCTAGAACAGCCAGAGCACAAAGTCTTGACATCATTATATTATTTATTATTATCAGTCCTTATATGAAACACAAGAAGTATAAACATAACACAAATGGTTTAGTAGTACAGCATGCCGCAAAATCTTTGTCATCTGAGAGAATTCCCCGGGAGAATTCCATAGTGACCAATATTTAAAATTATGATGCAGCCAGTGGCGTAAAAGGCGGGGGGGCAGGTTGCCCCCCACCTGACCACTTTTTTTTGGCCGGGAAAAAATTAGCAAAAATCCTGCTAAATCAGCCGTTTTTTAGCCCTTTGACCGGGAAAAAAATTGCTTGGACCCCCCGCGAGGGAAAATCCCAAGATTGGGAAATTTGCCCCCTAAGAGCGGGGGAGGCCCGTTACGCACTGGAGCAAGCTGAAGCCTATGCAGGTGCAATACCATGAGGGGATAATGGTTACTGCTCATCCACGGCATGAATATGAACAAATATTGGGCAACTCAGCAACTGTCATAAAAAAAATTTTGGATCCATTTTAGAACTTCAAATTTTAATAGTCAGATTCTTTTTGCATATCAACAGGCATCATCATAATAATAATACACACTACAAACACCGGGGTCATTTTCATAGACATTTACCAGGGTTAGTAGTCAACAATACGTACATACTCCAAAACAATGTTTTTTAGGGTCTATATTGGAAATTAAAATATTAGATACCAAGAACATATGCATCTTTCCCAGAAAATATGAATAAGATTTATTAACCTATGATTTGGGTACTTTGGACATTTTATGAAGATGAAAACGTCATATACTGAACACAATAAGGAGTATTAGATTCATGACGAAATTTCAGGACTACAGTTAAATGAGAAGAAAAGTGATGCCGTGTGGATTGGTGCAAGTAAAACTTCGGAAAAGGAAAATTGTTGGTATTATTGGGAAATTCGAACCCAACAAAACAATCTCAAAATTTGGGGGTTGTAGTGAATCCATCTATAGTATAGAAAAGCGTCCGAAGATGCGGAAATCAAAAATGAAATAATAGAAAGATCAATAAGAGCTTGGACAATGGCCAACCTTATCGTATAGGTTTGTAAAATTTTAATATTAAGAAACCTTTTGGAATCGAAATTTTCATATTCTAGGGGCGATTTTAGATTTACCGCCCAAGATGTTTGTAAACCAGGTTAAACCGTAGTTTTCAAGTTCGTATGGGGAGGGTCCGACAAGGTTAAAAGTCAACAATATAAATGAATATGACAATGGCGGTTTGAAAGATGTTTCATTTTAAAATCTACTTGACTCATTGAAAAATATCTTGGTTAAAAAAACTGGTGTCCCAAGGAAATAAGAGAATGGAAAAATATTCCTTTATTTATACATAAACAAAAAACTCACGTAGGGTATGACTATCTTTAATTGTAACTGTACTTTGAGAGGATAAATGAATCAACCAAAATGCTGATAAATGAAATGCCTTCATTTTATCTCAATTAGTTAAAGTTGGCTTTCTACCAAAAGCATCCAAAAACAAAGGGAAAATAAGAGAACTGGCAAAACTCAAGTGATTTGGATAATGATTTGTATTTGTATAGAGGGCAAAACACTTTACTTTAAGGAAGGGGTAAAACGAGGAATATATACCTTCACCACATGTATGATCAGAATGGAAAACTTTATTTCTCTAGATAATGTCAAAAGTAGATTTAACCAGCAGGAAGTGTTTGTATACAATATATTGCTTTAAAAAAAGCAAATTCCAAATACATGGAAAAGCACAAAAGTTCAGATGCTTTAATAATGATTATGCTTTATACAGAAAAAAATTTGTTAAAACTGAGTAAGTGTACCACACGAGCATACAGAAAAACCAGGATATCAAAAATATCGTCTAAGCCATATGTCAATATTTTTGGGAGAAAAAATATCAAACCTACAAAAATAACATTGGAAAATCATTTGGAAAAATGTTGTACTTAACGTAAAAGAAACCTCGTTTATTATAACACTGCACTGGAAAATAATCCATATTTTTCCGACAAAAGTGTTTCTCCATAACAATAGGAAGGAGGAAAACAATGTATGCGCTACTTGTAATGAAGTTAGATTATATGAACATTTCGTTTATGGTGGTAAAAAGGTTAAAAGGTATGGACAGAGGTTGATAAAATCCTCCTGCAGCGCATAAAACATAAATTTCAAGACTAAACACAACAGATGTTATTTGGTTATAATCGTGCCGAAAATTTTCAAAAATATTTTTATTTTTTTTATGTAAATTAAAATTAATCATAGAGTTTTTTTTTACTTTTTTTAATATTCAAAATTTAATTTGTCACTTTACAGACTTAGAATACGAAAACTATTAAAAAAATTTAGCACAAAGTATTTGATTCGTGTATATTTGAGGGTGTTCATGTCGAAGTTGCCGTGATCGTGGTTAGTGTGAGGTTATTGATGTTGTAAGTCTTGCACGTCTTTCACTAACCACATTTGTGGTTAGAATTGACAAACCAGCCTTAACAGTCTGTTGTGTAACATATATTGTGTTATTATGATCAAAAGGTAATAGACGAGATGTTACAAATATATATGCCTGATAACACTAAGAATAATAAAAAAAAAAAAAAGTGTAAACAATTGACCTAACACTACAAACAATGTTTTTTAGAGTCTATATTGGATAATGAAAATATTGATACCAGAAAATCATCTTCAACAGAAAATATGAATAAGATTTATTAGTACTATGATTTTGTTTTACCTTTGGACATATTATTATCCAATACATGGCTGTTTAATCCAATGATTTTTAGAAGAATTGTGTGGCTAGATACAGGCATTATAATCTTGACACGTGCAATCTCCAATGTAACTGTTACTTGTACCTGAAACATCAAATAATCGTTAATAATAAAGTCAATGTTCCATTAAGGGCTGTTTTGGATGCCCACGGGCTTGCAGGTCTCTACGACTCAACTTACCAAGAGACTAAAAGGCGCGCCTGGGCAACCCTTGGTTTTCTGAAATAGCAAAGATTATCATCTCTTAAAAATCAAGTGTTAATATTAATGGTGTTACTTGTCCAATCGTTTTGGGCCAGGTTCGAGAGTGAGGACTCTCATTCAATCGTAATGCGAAAAGTCCTGTGAAAGTTGTCACAGCGTTTAAAACGCGGAGCAGACATAAACTCAACAAGAACTTTTTATTTTACTTTACTTTTCAAAAGATATCACCGCTGTTCAAGATGAGCATGCCTGCACAATGGCATACCCTGTAATGTTTTGACACGCACTGTTATCCAGTGATTCACCAATGATCTATGTTTTACTGGCGGCAGTCCGAGCATCTCTCTCGGATACAGACAATCAATTGAGCTTGTTTAAGGGATAATTGGGTGATTGTTTTGATGCATCTTTAAAGGTACAGGGAAGATTTCACGTATCCGGTACAATGTCCTCTAAAAAAATTGAAAGCCCTGATTTTTTGCATGATGTAAAGCTTTCCACCAAAAATATCCCCCCTTGAAAGGATTTTAAGCTTAAAATTATTTCTCGTTTGTAAAAAAAATTGTGAAATTTTCTAATTTTATATGGAGCAAATTACAAAGTTCCAGCCTAGTTTTATATGAACATATAAGCCGATTTAAACCTTTACTTTTTGTTTGATGTAGTAAACCTTCACGTTTGTAGCATGAACAGTGCCATAGGATACTGTGATAGTCAAATTTCCGGATCCGGAATCCGGAATTGGTTGTGTCCAAAATTGGAATTTGTTCTATGAGGACAGGGACTGAGCTAAATACTTTACATAGCGATTAGTATATGGAATAAACATACGTATTATGCAAAAAAACATGATGTGATAAAAATGTGGGTGCATCCTGGGGAAAATATCTAGACTCAAGTATGGGCATTTTAACCCAAAAACAATGACTTTAAAAATTTTTGGAAAAAAAAAATGCACATATATTGAGTTATGGATATTTCCATGATATCTTCAGCAAGAGAAATTATGTAAGTGTACACCTACTTTCATAATCTGAAGGAAAAAAATGGCAAATTTTAATATTTTTAATTTTTTTGTAAAAAATTAAAATGTAAAAATATGAAACCCTCTATTTGTGATTTTGACGTCCAAGAGCTGAAACCAGCAAAAAACACCATTACTGTGTGTTGAAATTGTTTTTTGATGTGACCAAATATCATCAAATGTGATCTTTAGACCTATTTGTACCGTTAAGCTACCAATGGGAACTACCTTTACTAACTCGTGTTCCTTCTACGTCAGCCTAACCTACATACTCTTTGCCAGACCGGCCTATAAGGAGACAGGCCATTTTTCCATTGTATCATCACACCATATAGTGATTGGTTACACACTTTAAGCACCAAGCAGATATTTAAAGGGTTCAATACTGCAATCCCAGCCTGAGCATGTTGATGGACACGATTTTAAAAACCTGGACATGAGAGAATTAAAGGAAAATCATGATTGGACCATGACTAGGTCAATTAGAGGCCTTCTGCATGTCACACAACATACCTACCTCGGTCATCTGTTCTTTCTGGTGTACAAATCTGACTTTAAACATAGTTGTCTGTTATTGTTAAAAATCTGTATTTGGTAAACTAATGTTGATCTACGCAATGCAAATTTATTTAGGAAAATTCTTGTAGAGATGATCCAGTCTTCTGCTTAGTAAGTTTAGTGGCCTGTATTTAAAAAAAAATGTTTAACAATCGTTTAGCAAAACCATTGTTATCTTTGAAGTAGTGAGGTGGATAAGTAAGAATTCATAAAAATTATGAAAAAGGTTTTTTTTTTCAAATTAATATAGACGTATTAGTTTGTTAGTACAGAACGTTATAAATTTCTTTTGGTATAATATGACAAATTTGATGCTTTTACATAGTTCAAAAATTATCCCCTCTCTACCTCACTATTGCAGCAATAAACGTTTGTTTAACTAAACAGTTTTTAAACACTTTTTGGAATACGGGCCGGTAAATTTAACATATAAGAAGTACTTGGGCCAATAGTTCAGATAGTATTAACAATTCTGGCATAATTGCCCTTCGCACCTACTCTGTACCATTGTGCTTTATTCTGTTCACAGAATACAGCACTAGTTACCTAGTGAATAAAAAAAGCACATGGACACAATTCCTATTATTTTTCAATTGGATCTACAATTCCCAATGTAACAAGAGTTAAAATACACCTTGAAGAGCTCTCTAACCTCATTTTGTTAAAGGCTGACTCAGGGATTTGAAATATATATTTTTTTGTGTGTAGTAATTACATATAGTTAACTGGAACTAAAGACACTCACCTAAAATGCTCAATTCCAAAGTTAGAGATGAATCGGATTTTTCATTTTCATGCTGTACACATTTATGTACAGTATAACAGTGCATAGGATACTGTGTATAACAAAATATCCGGATCCAGAATTTATAAACAAAGGTGTGATTTTCTATATGAAGGACTTCGAGAAATGAGCTTAGTTATTTCACACAGTAACTTTTTTTTTGGAAGTGTGTGTCCGTCCAATATGCGTCACATTAGCAATATTTAAATCATGGATATTGTCTTACCAGATTGAATAAAATGCAGATTGAGATATTTGGTACCAAACTACGTCTAACTTTAACAAAATAATTGTTTTCCTCATTTATTTCTCTTTGATGAAAAGGAATCCTGTCTGAAGTTTACTGCTAATGTTACTTTTTTTTTTACCTCTCATAGGACTAACACTGTCCGTCCAAAAATAATAACGTTAGGCAAACAACACATTTTTTGCTAAAACGCTTTTTGATCAATCTTTTTTCAAAAAAGTAAAATTTATTATCTCTTTATAACATGTCCTTATAAATCAACTAACTCAAATTAGACTTCCGGCTTTCTAATCAACCACTATTCATGAAGAGAACTCATGGTCTCTTTACTGTGAACATGCCATATATTGCAAAAACACATTTGTTTTGAAATTTGAGGGCAAAACCCTCTCCGAGAAATTTCTGAGTCAGCCTTAAAGAGTTATTCTCTCCCTTTCTTCTCTCCCTGTCTTCCTTCCTTCCTTCTTTTCCTTCTTCTCTCCTTCCCTTCCTCCCTCTCTCTCTCCCCTCCCATCTTCGCCCTCCCTCTTTTTCCCTCCCTCCCCCTCCCCCTTTCCTCTCTTTCTCGCCTTTTCTCCTCAACCTCCCCCCTCTCAACTTCTTAACATTCCAAATCTCATACTACAGATAACTCCCTTTTTCCTACTTTTTATGATCAACCTCTTCAAAAACACTTCTTATTATTGGCATCAGTGCTTATCTTCACCAGTGATCTATGACCTCTTTTGGCAGTCTAATACACATGAAAGCTGCAAGTGCTATCAATGCAGCTAAAAACAGGTGCAACATGTGTGGTCATCTCTAACACAGACCTGGAATAGGAGTTGGCAAAAACACCCAGGTGGACAATAGGCCGGATGACAACCGCCGAAAAATCAGAGTGCACATCTACAATGGCTAATTGAAACGGGCCAGGATTGTTTTTTGTACACTAACAACCCTTGCAGCCCGATATGTGTCTTGTGCTTTCATCGCTAATCCCTTAAAGAATTCCGCATTTCCATAATGTCAACAGAGAATCCGGGCCATGGTGTCGTCGGGAACAAGGCGATTCAATGCCGCGTGTCGCCAAACAAGCCACAAGGGTAGGTCATACGAACTATCGCATAACTTCTCCGGTTCATAGTTTGTGTGTAGTGTTGGGTGTTGGTATTAAAGGCATGAACTTTTTGGCAAAAACAGGAAATGGTCGGAAAGTTAAACCTAACAGTCACAAGATGTTGAGTGCAGACGTGATCTCCTTGAAACCAACTTCAAGAATCTTGGTGGCTTTTAGAGCGGATGCAACAAGCTAGTTTTTTTTTTTTTTTTTTAATTACTGAAATTTCAAGATGGCATGTGTTAATAAGTTTTAAAACAGATAGACGAGTAAAGTTAAAATAATATTTAGATGCAATAAAATACAAATCTCATCCGACCATTTTCTAATATTTGAAAAAAAAATTCTGAAGTGTAGGTTTTGTAAAATTTCATGCATGACAAAATCAGGAAAAATTGCTTTTAGCACTAGTTCAGCACATTGACATCACAGTGTTAATCCACCTTCCACCTGGCATAAGGTTTACTTTCCAATCAATTAAACATGCCAGGTGGAAGGTGGATTGAGACATTGATGTCAATGTGCTAAACATGTACAAGCTGTTTTTTACCTCATGAAGCAAGTGCCTCTTTTATTCTTAGCGCAATTTAAGCAGTGGCGACACCATTATGACAACTGATTAAGAAGGGACATGCAAGAGCTATCACTATCAGCAAAATCAAGAAAAATCCATTGTGGGCATCTTGTCATATAGGCATACAAAGGTTATAATTTGTATATTATAGCGGCCTCTCTAATGCCCATATCTCCCTAGAAGATGTGGTAAACTCAATTTTTTTTTATTTCTCAGAGTCCCAAAGGCTCACATTTTTTTTATTTCAAACAGCACAACTAAATTAAAATGACAACTATACAGATGTACGCATATGAAAAATTGCAGAGGGGTATTTGAAGTCGTACGTGGTTCTTGACATAAGATTTTTCCATTAAATAGTAAATATGTGAGTGACGTTATCATACCATGGATCGCAACTTACCACCTTTTAATCCCATCCAAATCCCCTCCCCCGGACCCTGAAGGGTGCCAAAAGGGGTGTGAACCTTACAAATGAGACCAATTCACTTAAAATCCTAAACCATAGATGTAAGTGAACATTACAGAGGATTCCGAAAAAAAAAAATTATATGGCCATTTTCATTCATTTCATTCATTGTAAATGATTCCGATATATGGATAATTGGAAATTCCTCGGTGTGCCTTTACACAATAACATGTTCATAAGAGATCAAAGACCTGGGAGATTGAAATTGATGAGTAATAAAAATGTTTGATGAAATTGAATGGGTTAAAAAAAAACATGTTTCTGAAAATGGATGGATCATTATTAGACCTTTATGAGAATGATGAGTTAAAAAACCTTTATAATAAATTGGCTTCCACATTTTCATAACAAATGAAGTACCTATTGCGACGATAATAAATTACTGGTGTGTCTTAAGTTTTCTGTCAGGTTTTTTTAAATTGTAATGTGACCCATCAATCTACACTGTCAAATAGCAGAATTTTACTTTACCTTAGCATGTTCATGTTCAAAGGCTGGTACTTATACACCCATCCATACAGGGATGCTCAAGGCATGCACGTAAGCTAAACTATCAAATACAACAACACTTCCGTCAATGATTCTCAGAAATTTTCCAGCTATGGTTTCATGAGTAAAAAATATCGGGGTCCTTGGACGGCCTAGTGTCACCCTGCCATCGCGGTTTGTGAATGGTAGTCCTCATATACTTTGACCTCGTAACAAATGAGTTTTTGCATGTAATATCCATAAACCAAGTTTGGTTTGAATTGAACTTCAACTTTTTAATTCAGGTCAATCTTACAACTTGACCTCACCATGACCTTTGACCTTGGTATGTGACCTTTGACCTTGGTATGTGACCTTTGACCTTGGTATGTGACCTTTGACCTCATCAATAAATGAGGGATCCTACAGGGAAGTTTATTGTGACGTCACAGCCAAACGACGTCTCTTAATTTTCTCTGATTTTTAGTTCTTTTCTTTTGCTCCAAAATCATATTTTTTCTTATCATCCAATCCAATCTGACTCAATATTACATTTAACTGTCCATTAACCATCGGACGTAAAAATTTGCTTGAAGTATGTAACGTACTTAATGAGAACTTTGGGTTAAGTTTTCATCGCCGGCACTGTGAATCGCATGTGACTGGACCTGCCGAATTCAGCACTCCCGATACCAGCACGATCGCAGGACGATCAAGTCAAGGCTCAAGCATCGTACACTCAACCTGGGCTTTACTTCTTTGTGTTATTTGCGCTAATTTACGTTCCTTACTCATGTTTTACGTGAGATTGTTTATTTATATCAAATTTCTCAGAACTATTGCATGCTCGAAGTTGCAGAAAATGAACCACCATCCGCATTTCAGTGTTGTTGGGAAACCTGTTCCTTATTATATTGCTGTACTTACTATAAAACCCTCAGCCAAAATAATGCTAGACCGTCGAATGCAGAAAAAAGGTACATACAGGGTGATCAAATACTTAGATTGAGCACGCATACAGGAGAGATCAATTAAGTAGACATAAGTATGCATACAGGAGTGTTTACCTCACTTTACTGTTAATGTATGTTACGTTACCCATAAATCAATTCTCCCAACTCCATAAAGAAATTACTGGTACTTGCGATTTGGAATATAGATGGAAATGTGGCCGTATTGTTGTATTTAAACTCAAGACAAAAGTTTTGTTCTTCTCAAAGATTTCTGACCTGATCCTAGTTACCATTTTTTTTCAATTTGTTGTTGATCATATTACTTAGCGGCCAAATTGAAGTAAATCCTGTCATGCACACTCGCAATCTCACGTATGATGCGTAAATCTCCATGTGCATTTGCTAACGCAGAAGTGGAAGGGATAACAAGAGCTATTCTGTGTGATGAGTGCGAGTTGTGGTACCACACAAATTGTGTACGAAAATGGACATAGATATAGCTTTGTCAAAAACATACACAGCTTCTCTGGGTCTGTTTTCGGGTGTGGACTGTAATTTGATTCGTCTCTTTTCAATACCAAGTCCATAAATACCTCAAATCCATTTTCAACCCTATATGATTTTGATGATAGTATATAAGAGAAAGGCACAGTGGTTTTTTCCCAAAACTTCGACCCCAATTAAACAAAATGTTTCAAATTTTTCAAAGATGACACCAAATTAAAAATCGTAAACATCATTTGAGAGGGATGATATCAACTGCAATGGATCAAAAGTACATCTAAAAAGGGTGCCTCCCTTCTTACCCTTGTATTCGTCCTGTTATCTTCTGGGTTCGTGCTACTTTAGATCCAACACAAAACCAGATATTGTGTTTGGTTGCGAAACAAAAAATCAACAGCAATATGGCCACTTATGAAAATTCCCAGAAAATTTTTCAGCGGGTACCGTAAAGGACCGGTATGCAAACGGAGGTGGAGTGTTTATTGCCACCAGGGATTCCATAATTACTTCCGATGAGCCTGATCTGGGGGGAAACTGTGACGGGGGGAGTCAATCTGGGCCGTCTACCGTTTAGCCCCCATTCCATAACCCCTTTATCTGGCTAGCTATTATAGGACTGGTAAGAAACCCGAATCACTTGATAGTATGAGATCATACTTCACAAATGTATCACCAAAAGTCATCGTCACTATCCAAATGTGCCTATAGGTGGTGACCTAAATTTACCCGATATGAATTGGTTTGACTGGACGGAAAACAAAATTCAAACACCAAAAGTGTGCATGTGAAATTTTTAGATTTCCTACTGGAAAATCTATCGCAATTGGTCACTAAAATTACTAGACACTATCCAACAGTATATTAGACCTTTAATCCCAACAAATCCCATATTGTTCAAAATTGGGAGGTCCTATCTGGCATCTCGGACCACTCAATTGTTTTGTTTGATATTATGATGAAAAACCCAAATTCCAGGGAAAACCCAAAGGCGAAAGTGTACAAATTTGATAAGATAATGAGAAGCTGAAATCTGATGTTGAGCTTTGTGGGGGATTTTATCATCAAACCCTGAAAATCAATCTGTGGACACAAACTGGGGAAAATTATGTGCTGCTTGGAGTGAGTTAGTGAAAAACTGTACCATCAAAGCTAACCAAAGGTTACAGGAACTTACCTTGGATCTCAGTTGATGTTAAACGGAAAAGATGAGTGAACAGAGATAAACTTTTTTCCAAAGCTACATACTCAAAAAATTCTTCAGATTGGAAATCTATCGGGATTATAGAAATTATGTCCAAGGTTGATTCGAAAGCACATTAATGACTATATCAATGGTGTATTGGGGAAAGTTTGAAATTCCAAGCCCCCAAATCTTTCTGGTCATATGTGAAACTTAAACGCACTGGAAAATGTCGGTATTCCCAACCTTAAAACAGCAAACAAAATTTGTACACAGACCTGACAAAGCAGAAGCCCTTAATCCACACTTAGGATTTTTTGCCAAAGAACTCAAACAAGGAGATACAAAGCAAGGGTGATTCTCCATATGTCTCAATTTCCTAATTTGCGAAATGGTGTTGAAGGGATGTGCCAAAACAACTATGCAACTTTATCCATCTAAGGCCTACGGCCGACGAAATGCCACTCGCTATTAAGCTGGTTGCAAATGAATGGCACCCTGTGTTAAGGTTTGTTCCAAACCCCCCCCCCCAGTCATATAATTCAACCCAACTTCCAAACCAGTGGAAACAAGCATAGTTACGCAATCTATAAGAGTGGCTCAAAGGTGACCCGTCCAATCTACAGGCCTATATCCCTAACGGCATATGTTGTTAAGATTAGGAGACATTAGTGTGAGTCATATAGCAAAACATCTGGATCACCAAAATATTTAAATAAATGAACAGCACGGTTTCAGGTCTGTTTATCCACAGTTACACAACTCAGAAATTCAACAAAGGATTGAGTCCGAAAACACTAAATAACAAAGGTCAGACAGATTGGTTCTTTTAGACTTAGAAAGCTTTTGATAAAGTCCACACAAACATCTCATATCAAAGCTTAGTTATTATGGTATTAAAAGTAACACCACTGGGGTTGGCTCAGTAGTTTCTATCAATCTGCACACAATCCGTATCCGTCAATGGAAATCATTCATCTCCTGCGTTAAGGTGACTCAGGTGTTCCTCAGGGCCCTGTCCTGGGACCGTGTTATTCTTACTCTATCATAAATGATATAAAAGACCAATCACAATCAACCATTAATATTATCGCTGATGACAGCATTGATGTATTATATTGGTATGATTGAGAACTCCACGACCACGAGATGTACAAAAAGATCTGAATACCTGCAGAATGGTCGTCCACATGGTTGATGTATTTTAACGTCAAAAAATGTGCAGTTGCTCTCCATCACACGCAAACGTAGTCCAAAATTACACCAGGTACACGCCTGGGTGAGATCTAACAGGGGTGAAAAACATGACTACCTAGGCGGTACCATATTCCCATGATTTAAGGTGGAATGACCAGTGTACTAAAATCACGCATAACGCCAGTCGTACTCTCGGATTGCTGCGCAGAACCCTGTCCCCCTGTTCACAAGAATAAGCTCAAGCTATACACAACACTTTGTCCGCCCCCAATTAGGTATGCCAGTGAAATGATGGATCCTAATACTAAAATCAGACATTAACCGGATTGAGCAGATTACAGGAGAAGTGCGGCACGGTTCGTCTTCGCAGATTATCGGAAAAAAAACCCATGTAAAACACCCCTTATACAAAGTCTTAATTGGGATCAACTTCATATTCGCCGCCCCTCATACAAACAAGCGACCATGATCTACAGATCCACTACAATTTAGTAATATATCACCACCAGACTGGCTCCAGAGAGCACACATATATCAGCAATGATTAAATCATCCATTGAGTACAACAACACAAATTCTTATAACTGTAAAAAAAAAAAAAAAAAAAAAAAAAAAAAAAAATTGGCAGTACAAAAGGATTTTTCCCTAGAAGTGTTGCATTTGGAATCGTCTGCAACCACACAGCCATCTTCATGTTGATCCATCAGTAGCAATGTTTCAGAGCTACGATGCTCCAGCCATCAGGGAAATGACAACCCTGTATGGCAATTTGGTGCTATAAACTGCTCGTTATTTTGTACATAGTGCACCCTGTGTTGTAAACATTTTCTCTTTGATTTTGGAGCACATTTTTTCTTTCACTTGTCGGCTGGCTGTCGACGCCACCTCTGCACCATCCCAGTTTAGCAGGTTGCTGCTGTTAAAAGGATCACCACACCAAGATACCAAGTACATACATGCAAAAAGGGTCCCAGCAGTTTAAACTCACTATTAGCAATTGTTTCCATGGTCACAACAACTCCAAGGTCTGAAACTCCAAAGATGAAAAGTAAATCCAATTATTTTGTTTCACTCCAAGTTGTGTCCATCGATGGCCGAAAATCTGAAATCATCTAACTGAAAATTCTCCTCCGCTTCTCATATCGGTACCTCCGAGTGCAGGCCGGAAGTCAACATACCTGAAGCCGTGGACTTTCCCACGTGATATTCAAACAGGAATGTCTTAACAATATGACTGTGAGGTCACCTCTGCCACGCACTATCCCCCAAAACTGTCCACAAGGCATGACACTCCAAAACACTTAGGAGTGTTATTGGAGTTTTGAGCTTCACCCCCCAGTTTTTCAGGAGAATAAAACCCAACTAGACCCTTGTAGTAAATTCACACTAATACAAGCTATCACAGGTACAAACAGTCATTTATTTCGGTGTAAAAAAATCTCACATGTGTTCATTTAGTGGATGATGATGTGACAACGGTTATGACCTCTGACCTAGCGTACGAGACTAAAACGTATGCAGTTGATCCTATATGCAAAACGTACGAGGCTAGGAGCATATTTAGAATAAAATATTAATTTACCCACAACCGTGACTAACACTCCAAGTTTGAAAACGCGAAGCGTCGACACGGTCAAAAAACCCCCGGAATGACAACTCCAGAGTTTCAGATCCATGTGTTCACGACTACTGATTTACACCCTTCTATGTTTTTTCCCTTTTTTACCTTCTTCTCTCGAGGACATTTAAGCTTCAAAACAGGAAAAGAATTTGAAGCATTGCTTCTACAAAGTGAGATGCTTTGAAAGTATACAACAGCACAAGTTATGCTTGATCCTAAAACTGTATCAAGGACGAGAGAGACTAATGCACTTTCATTTGAGTAGTTGCATCCGTTAGAATCTTGGATTATGACCTCGGAATTCCACAACATCGGGAGAGTAGGCTGATTTAATGTAGTTAGCTTCAGCTTGGAATCTCCCCCCAACTTGGGTTGGAATTTATTGCCTGAACAAGCCTTATATTGCAGAAATCCGTGTTCCAAGATCTGTATATGCCTTATTAGCACGTCTGTCTCGGATTCAATTACAAACTGATTTATGTAAAACTTGTCAGAAATGCTGCTCTCTGCTCTAAATAATTGCCACAGCAGTTTGCTATAGAACCACAATAATTACTATGTATATGTTATTAGCTTTAAAGATTCTGCCTGCTTTATTAAGAGGCATTTCAACGCATGTCAAACAAGGTTGTTTTTTGTTTTTTTGTAGATTGATAAGAAAAAAACGTCACTAGTAACAGAGGGTAAGGCCAAAACAAAAACAATTGTTACTGAAAACTTTTTTAAAAACCCATCTGCTGTACTTGATGACACATGGAAAGGATACAAGCATGAGTTGGGGCCCCTAAATGAAGGTTCACACCAAAGAGGGTCATCTTGTCACCAAGATAATGAATGGTGAAGGTATTTTATGCTTAGATGAGCATGTTTGGGAATATTGCTAAAACTTGATCTTGAAAATTTTAGTATCAAAATGTTGACTACACCTTCCAAGTTTCATGCCATTACAAACCTTTGTATTATTTGACTTGGGATGATCCTACTGACCTGAAATGACCTTCACAATGTCAGTTAAGGACCATGCAACCATTTCTTGTGATTTGAGATTATTTGACCTTAGATGACCCCAGATGACCTGAAAGACTTGGAAATTTAGGTAACCAAAATGTGACTACACCCCATGCTTCATGACCATACAACCACTTTTGCTAGTGTTTTGACTTTGGATGACCCCAGATAACCTTGAAATGACTTCCAAATTTCCAGAACTGAATGATGCACACACCCACCAAGTTTCATTGGCCATACAACCCTTTGCAGTGATTGACCTGGATGACCACAGAGGCACATGGAAATGACCTTGTTGGTATCAAATGGTTACTACGCCCACCAGGTTTCATGACCATTACAACATGTGTAGTGATTGACCGTGGATGACCCTTTCTGACCTTGAAATGAACATTAACAATTTTCACCACTGAATGTTGACCACACCCACAAATTTTCATCATCCTACCATATACTTAGGATTTGGACTTTAACCCCACATACCTTGAAATGACCTTAAAAAATTTCAGCACTGAAGTTGACCACACCACCAAGTTTCATCCTCCTACCACAATCGACAAGGGTTATTTAGCAATTTAATCTGTTTTGACCGCATTTGACCTTTCGACCCACACCACGTGACCCACATCGAACCCATCCACACCTACTGGGTGACTTGATGGTGCGAAGATGGACACCTTTACTTGCTTAGATCAAAATTTATTGTTTACATACAAGGTTTATAGCAATAACAACCCTATTTTTTGACCTATTTGACCGTTGACCCATGATCCCACATCGGATCCCGCCTATTGAGAGACATCTATGTTGCAAAGATGGACTCCCACACTTGCTTAGATCCAAAGATATCGCACGGGATGCACACACGCACACACGAACGCAGGGCATTTCTATAGTTCCCCTTTGCCAACTAAAGTTGGCGGGAGACCAACTATAGTCCCCCTTTGCCAACAGAAGTTGGCAGGGGACCAACTATAGTCCCCCTTTGCCAACTGAAGTTGGCGAGGGACCAAAAAGACAACTAATCTTAAGTTTGTTGTCATAACAGCTAATCTTTGAAATGGCAGCACATGATAGCATTTTAGGAAATGATCCTAGTGTGCCCAGTGAACCCAATGGCTAAAATGTGAGCACCTTTGATAAAGCCTGGGTCAGTGGTTCTTCTGACCAAGTTTGGTTATAATCCAGCTGCAATTCTTCAAATGAGAATATCTAATGAAACTCTAACCAAATGGCACATACATATTCACACACATACACACACACACATGCACACACACAAACAGGTACACACACAGAGAATGTTAGAATGAGTCATTTCTAAGTTCACAAATCAAAATATGATGAAATAGCAATATTTGAAAGCTTAATTTACTACAATATTCAATACTCTACAATATACTCTGCAATTCCCCAGTTTACAGTGTCTCCCAGACTGCACCTGTTGTTGATATCTTGTAGTCTTGCAATTGTCCTCTTCTGGTCTTCTTTTTTCCCTGTTCTCCATTGCCATTCTATTAACCTCCCCATCCACCTGTTTAACTCCTCTTTGAGATGCGTGCCCTGCCTATCTCCGGCTTGACCTTTTCAATGGCTTTCACATTTCTAATCTCGCTACTTGTTACTTTGTCTCGTGGCATTAGTCACTACATTCTCCTTTCCCATGTCAGATGAGTTGTTTGGGAATGTATTTTGCCCTAAATAATTTAGCCGTAGTGTCAGGTGACTAAAAATATTCTATTGTAATACCATGTCGTCTTAGGCTTAAATGGGCTAGAGAATCTAACCATGTTGTTGAACCCAGATAAACAAAGACATGCACCTCAGAAAAGAGATCGGATAATGAAATAGCTTGTGTGTTGGGCCTGACATGAAACCCCCACATTGATTTAACAGCTTAACTGTCTGGACCAGTTCTGTAATCTATATGCAAATAGCAATAATCCAAAACATTATTACCCCAGGAGTTTACCACAAAGGAGTGGTTAATGTCCAATTTCCCGGAGTCTACTTGTGAAATATCGTAAGCTTTAATCGTCCTTCTAATATTTTGCACTAACAGTTTGCTATTCATTTCCCCCTTTTGACAAAAAAAAAAAACCCTTTGCTGAGAAAGTTTAGTTAGATTACAGCCACTGCCCCCACGAACATTTGCCAAAGCTATTGATTACTTTTTCTCTCAAGTTGTTTAGTAGCTATTGTTCACCCAGTTCACAAAATGAGGTAAACCGGAGCTATCAAATACGACCTAATTATTAAAGTGGAAACATTTCTATTCTCATTTGGGGAGCATGCACACATACACACATGTAATGCGTACATGCATGCATGTGTGCACACACACACACACATGCACACACACACATTGCCTATACTTCTGAGGACAACAAAGGAAGCGCAAGGCAAAGGTGAAATTGATTGCATATTACTCCAAAATCAAAGTCCCATTGCTAAACTGAACACCTATAAATGAATTTGAATTAAGGAAAACAAAATTGAAGGCTTGTAGCATGAAAAAAGAAACCAGTCTTGGTGCTGTATGTCTGAAGTCAGGCAAAATTGAATGCGGATATATTTATCTGACTGATAAAAGTTTAAAATGGCAAGGAAAACCTTTATTTTTTAGGTAAAATCCTTATCCACAATCAAGATTTATTCCACATTACTTGTGTGTTTAGACAATTAGACATACAAGTAATTTAATCATCAGAGAAAAGATACACATGTCTGTAAGAACACACACAAATAGAGAATAGTTATTATGTTGTAAACAATTGGATAGCATAACTTGAGCAAATCATCTGGGCAGGCTTGGCCAACCTAATTGGATTTAGAAGCCAAGTTTCATAAGGACACACAAACACAGGGGAAAATGGGTTATGAATTTAAGTCTGCAATCGTAAGTTACTCTTAAGCCTAGCCTGCTTCAAGCTATACACACGACACGGCTGGAAAACCCATTAAGAATAATTACGGTGTCTGATTAATGTTACTACTTGATCTAATTACACATTCTCATGTAACTGCTCATTGGTCTAATTTCCCCCAACACAAAAACCCAACCTCAGCTATGTCCAGTTTGTATTCTGTGTATTCTGTGTCTCTTTTGCACAGAAGGTCCACAGGGAAATCAATACGGAAAAACACACAGCCTGTTGAACCCAATCACCAAAATGGGGGCTTTCGCGAAGTCTATCCAGTGTGTCATAGTTGCGGGGGTATAATCTTTGTTGCGGTTGTAGTTTCAGATGCAATTTGGATCATTTCTATAGGGAAGCCCCTTGGAAATTTGGGCTTTGGTTAAAGAAGGTAATAAACATTGGCTGGCCAGTGTCCACAGCTCTGGCAATGTTATTGCTAGACATGCGAGTGTGTGCGATTTGTGCAGACGTGGATTACGTGAACGTTTAGCTCTTGTAGATTGTTTAGTCTACGCTGCATTACCATTCAAACATGTTGTGCTAGCCTCATCAGGCTGACAAGGTGGAATTGAAAACAAATTGTATTTAGATATTTTTTTTCTATCTGTTTAAAAAGGCATATTTCAATTTAAATATTTATTTTGACAAATCAATAACTACACAAACTTTTGCTCTTGTTGTTCAGGTGGTAAAATTCGGGTGAAACTCTGGCAGAGTCTAGTTGGATTCTCATATTAAAAATAAAAATTGTTGTCAAGTTTGTATAAGATATGTGTACACTGAAAGATGTGGTAGTCCTACTATGAGTATTATTGTAGGCTAAAAAGTAAATAGAAGATACATTTTAGAATCTTATGTCAAGGCTAATCTAGGTATTAACAGCTGTTATCTAATTAGTAACGCTGATGGATTGGCGCCAAGATAGCGATTAACCTCCATTATGAAACTCTGCAAGTCCTGGTTCGATGGTACATGAGCAGGAAGGGCATTCCATAAGCCTACAGAGAATGGGAGAAATGATCTTCTGTGGGAGGCCAAGTTGGACCTTGGGACTTTCACAGCAAGGTCATGAGACCTGACTGAGCGCCTAAGGCAAGGATCAACTGAAAGCAGTTCAGGTAGCAGCTGGCTGAGGAGATCTGGTGCTTGTCCATAAAACATGCGGTGGAAAAGAGTGACAATTCCAACTGCCCTGCGATGACCAAGTGGTTGGATGTGATGAGCGGTGAGCTCACTCTCGGGGATACCAATGATTTATAAAGTGGCACATCTCTGGATTGCATCTAGTTTGGATAGTGAAGTGGGTGTTGCTCCACACCATGCTGATCGAACCATGGATTTATATAACAGCCCTTTCAAAGTACAATCTAATTTGTCCATGCAACAAGGTCATACAGTGCTTGTCTATATTCCATTCTCTCAATTTCCAAAAAAAATATAAATTTGTGTTTTTGCATGTAACATAAGGCTTGTCCATATACTAATCACTGTGTGAAATTGCTAAGCTTAAATCGAATTCCTATATAGAAAATCACAACTTTGTTATAAAATTTTTGTTATACACAGTATCCTATGGGACGTAATACTACACATAAATGTTTACTGCATCAAAACGAAAATTCCGATTCATCTCAAATTTCGGAATTGTGTATTTTAGGTTACAATCTTTAGTTCTAATTGACTATTTTTTCATTATTACACAAAACCACCATGGTCTTGTTTTCGAACCAATTTAGGCTTATGTGTCCCACTTACCCCACTTACCCTACATTTCACTGTACATACATCTTATACTGGTATTTTATTTTTATGTTGCTCGTCGTTCGTACGCACCTCCTACAACGCTGCGCTGTACCAAGGCTTATAAGTTTTCATGCGTGTAAGAGATCGAGGTGTTTGACTTTGTACATAAAACACTTTACCAGTAATTTACCAAAACCAATTCACATCTGGGTTGAACTGCCCCGGTGATTTTGTAATGCAAAGACATGTTGTAGGGTCTAATTTTGTATGTATTCGCTAAGCTATACCTCTTGCCACATGCTAAATGTAATCAATCATATCTCAGAAGTTACGATTCACGCTTGCACTGATCTGTACACGGTCTGTTAGGGCCCTTTAAACTCAATTAGGAGTTTCTCGTCACTTTTTTTAGCTCAAAGTGAGGGAAACTATTTCATTATCATTATTCATATTTGACTACATGCGTATTTTTACAGTGAAATGAACCTACAAGGGATCGATGAAATACGAACAATATTGGGTCTAATTTTAGACTCATTTCCGAGACTGGTTTCCTACCAAATATTCCAATATCGACTGAAAAGGTGATGCTTGAACAGAATTTTTCAAAATAATGAATTATTTTCAGATTTTTGGCCGCTAACGCGGCCCCAAAAATCATAACGCAGGCGGGGGACGAGAAACTAATAATCGAGTTTCAAGGGCCTATGGCCTCGCATCGACGGGTATTTGCGTGTGAATCCACCAAATCTTGTCATCATAACTACTCTCACTCTCCGAATCACCGCTTTCGTTCTCAGCAAGTCGTCATCAAAATAGTAAATTTGTTTGTTTTCAAAAAGCATAAAAGTACGGGCTATTTCCAGCTATGAAACTCCGTTAAGCGCATCAAATAGGGCCGACGTTCAAAAGTTGAATCACTGGTTGAATATGGTAATTTGGTTGGCGAGTGTGAGATTTTGAACCACCACTCCCTGCTCCTGGAGCTAAGTTGTAGGCAAACCGTTCCGGAGCAGAGCTATTCATTGTAGGAGGTGCTGCTGATCACAATATTTAGCAGTAGCGGCACCAAACCACACCACCACAACTAATCGACAATAAAAATAATTTTCCCTAATTAATAGCCCTAAGGTACTAACCCCACTACCCAGGGAAAACTATTTCTGTTGCTATCCTTCTTAGGGGGATTTTTATTTCAAAGTACTGATACTTCGGCTAGTTTTCCTATAATTAATTGGATATCTGCAATTTTTAAAAATATATTTAAAAAAAAAAAAAATTTTATTATACACATTTTTAGTTAAAACTAGTTTGCGACAGTGCAGCCTAGCTTGGTCAGTAACACTAACACTTTTTAGTTATAACCATGGAATTTCCTACCTCCATGCTAGTTTCTTTTAAATTTTCTTCTAAGTTCTAAGTTTTTGCTAATATTATACAATTTTTTTATTGTGACAAAATCGTTCCTAAAGTCACATAGGTTGTCCCAATATTACTTTTAGTCTACTTTTTATTTACATAACAGGGCATTCATGAATAAGAAACCCACATTAATAATTCCAGCAGCTCGCAGCCTTAGACATACACTCGCCAAATAACTCCATATGTGCCTTCGTCAAAAAGTTGTTAACACTAACAAAATAACCATAATCTCTTAAGGATATCTCTCCGTTCATTAATTACAACCAGAACAGCACAAAGGATTGCATCACCTAACATGAATCACAATAAGTCCTAAAACAGTTTAAAAGAGTAAGATTTTAAGCCTTCGCCAGCAAATTATGTAGTAGAGTGTTGAAAACGTCTATTAAAAGTTGCTAACACTAAAAAAATAACAATAATAGCCTCGTTTTAGTGATATCTGAACGATCATTATTACATACCACCAAAAGCAAAATGATTTCCATCTGGGGTGATAAAAGGTCCTAAAAGTAGTTGAAGAGTAATGATTTTTAGCATTTGCCAGCAAATTACGTTCTTACTTGTAGGTAAACAAGGGGGCTAGGAAAGTGACAGCGGCCGCGTGCGGCGCGCTTGCCCCTTTTTCGACATCCGTGAGGCATGCTGTTTTCGATTAGCCCGAAATTAGCGATAACCTTCCAGGATTATAATTGCAATCTGCACACCGGGCCTCGCTGGTCTTGTGGTTAGTTGCTGACGCTCATATACAGTGGCCTCATCGGGTTCCAACTCGCTACTGTCTATTTTAAAATTATAAACAATTTTCAATTATTTTTGTTTTCAGGTCAGAAGGAAAATATAAGTCCACAAAAAAAAGATAAGAAAAAAATAATAGCTCCCTTATGAGGTTAGTGAGGGAGACCTGCTCCTGGAGCATGAGTGTTGGTCAAACTTGTCCGCGTGGCAGTGGGTTTTGAAATCTTGCTCGTTCGTTAGTTAAAAGGCAGAACGCATAATGACAGAAGAACAGCATGCATTGGCAGATGAGCAAAGAGTGCAGAATTAATAGAAAAAAACAAATGGGCGAAATGGAGTAAGATTGTGCAGAGAAGTCAGAAGGTACATAATGGGCAGAAAGCAGAATGGGCAGCAGAAAGGGCAGCATATGGGCATTGATCCGTGGGGTGGTTATTTATATTTTGTATGAGAGGTGGTAGTCAATACGATCACCCCCAGTGTCAGCGCCCGTTTGACCAAAATAATCTCATATCATATTTGTACCTAATAGTTTAAAAATGGGTAAATGCCAGCCCCTGCGACACGCTTTGCGAGCACTTTGTTTCTCTTTCAATTCATTTAACTAGTTTAATGTTTCTAAAGGTAAGTTTTAAGCGCGTTTTGCGCACATGTACTGAGCAATCCGTAACCCTATTCATATAAATTTTCATGAACCCCACCCCCAGGTTAAAAGGAATTTACGCACTGAAGGGGTTAAGGTCCGTTTTACTTCACTTATTGTAGAGCAGTATTGCAATGCAGCGTACCAAAATCGTTACTGTAATCACTTGCAACGCAATGCAGTAGCCAACAAATTAAGTAAATTTATTGACCTGCAGTGACCTGGGATGACCTGCAGTAAAAATCGATTTGATTAGGGGTGCAGCGGAAGTGATGGGAAAATTGCATTAAATAGGTCCGTTCATATGTAGTGCATGCGTTGCATTGCCCTTGATCTACTGCAATGCAGTACTACAACAAAGTTAAATTCGTTTTAAAACTTGCATTGCAGTGGGTGCGTCATTTGTAGCAGAAAGTGGTCGATATATAGGCAATGCAGAAGCACTGCAACTGCATTGCAGTGCACTGCAACTGCCTTGGCAAGTGCACGCAACTGCTTGCAGTGGAAGTATGAACGACCTTAATTTACTGGCACGTACTGTACAATGAAGTGCAGTGGAAAGGAACTGACCTTTGGGATAGGCACTAAATGCAAGTAGTAACTACAAATATACAGAGTTTTCATTAATTTTTTTCTTCTCCACATTTTTTGTTTATATTTTTTTTTTTTTTATTGTTGTTGTTTTATTTTTTTTCCTGATTTTTTTTTAACAGCAATTTGTTGCTTTTGTTTTGTATTTGTTTTTAATTGTTTGTTGTAATTTGTAATAATCTTTACTTCAATTCTCTGTCGTTTTTTCTGACATGTATAATGCCAGTAGTCCCTACCGCCATCGTTTGTTTTGAGAAATGTCGCGCACCTGTACCTCAATCTAGGAACACGCATTGCTGTGTTTAAAGGAATGAATGTATTTTCCGTGTGCAATTCAATGTTTTCCTGTTGACAATC
This sequence comes from Ophioderma brevispina, assembly GCA_023653785.1. Taxonomy (NCBI): domain Eukaryota; kingdom Metazoa; phylum Echinodermata; class Ophiuroidea; order Amphilepidida; family Ophiodermatidae; genus Ophioderma; species Ophioderma brevispina. The sequence continues at coordinate 28,697 of JAMKCH010000425.1, forward strand.
GGGTCCATATACAAGGGAAAAAATTTAAAAACGGCAAGATCTTGTTGAAACCCAAACAAAGGTGTTTTCCACCCCTGCCGTATTTGTATTATGCTACCCGGTATTCTTCATATTTGCGCCATTCTGCTTTCTGCCGATTCTGCCATGTCCATTCTGCTCTTCCTGCATATTCCTCCATAATCTACTTTTCTGTCTTTTCTTTCTGGCCGATTCTGCAATCCCATATCTACTTTTCTTCACGATTCTGTCCCATTCTTTTTCTCTGCCTTTTCCACAACCGTTGCCTGGAATCAATTATCTTCACCGTTTTATATAGAACTTTCGACCGTCCGGTAGGTTCCCGAAACAGCGTCCACCACCTGATAGTTTTTTATTAATATTAAGCAGCGAAAATAAGCGTGTTTGTGCGCATTCGAATAAATTACCGGGAATCAGCTGTAAACTGAGGCATCACTGGATACATCATTTTAATGTTGCCGTAACGAACGGCGAACTGACGAAACGAACCCACTAACAGAGTTTCCGGGCGATTTTTAGGAGATTGCTTCGCGCTCACAAACCGTAATCCATTCAAATAAATGTTTAAATGAGTCATCAGAGCAGAAGCCACATTTGTAAAACTTTTAAGAATGCACGCCAGTAACATTGGCTTCTCAGCCCAACATAATTTACATTCACATTAACAAGAATCCCTTAATACATTGCCACAATTGCTCTGTAAATCCAGTCCCTACATTACATCATGAATTCAAACACTATGATAACATTAACGACACATGAAAAAAAGAGACAAATTACGTCTAGATCAAAACCTATCCTCCGCCTAGCTTGCAATCAGATTTATCGGTGCTCTCCCATCTGCTGAGAAACAACGTTCCACACTGCATTCATATCTCTAGAGTCATGTTATTCCGAAGCTGTTTTCTCAGCTTATCACTCAAAGATTTTTGGAAGAGGGCAGTAGTTTACAATCTTTAATTGATATCACATTGGAGTGTGGCTTTCACATGCATATGTCACAAGGACTGGCTCACCAAATTACTATTATGCGGTGCTATTGCATTCTTGTTTAAAATCTTTTCAGTGGTTCTTTGATCATGTGCCATTTCCAGATTATCTTTTAAAACTTTCTCATAAAGTTGACTTTCTAAAATATCTCGTCAAATTGTTGCCCTCTTTTAGTAAGGTTATAAATGATGACACTTTGTGAAACTTTTAAGATGCACAGCCAGTAACATTGCTTCTCAAGCTCAACATAATTACATTCAACATGAGAGTCGAATGAGCTATTACAACATACAAGTCCCTTAATACATTGCCAACAAATGCTTTATAATCCAGTCCCTACATTTACACCATGACTGCACACATGTGATAAAACATAACGGCACATAAAAAAAAACAACAATTATGGCTAGATCAAAACATATCCTCGCCTAGCTTGCAAATCCAATTTATCAGTGCTCCCAATTGGACTAGAACCGAACTTTCACATGCATTTCATATCTCTAGAAGTCATTTTATTTGAAGCTGTTTTCCTCAGCTTATCACTCAAAAGATTGTTGGAAGAGGGATATTTTACATCTTTAATTGATATCACATTTTAGTGTGGCATGCACATGTGTATTTTCACAAGGAAATGTCTCACAGGAGTTTGCTATTATTTGGTGCTATATTGCAATCTTGTTTAAATCTTTTAAGTGGTTCGTGATCATGGTGGCATTTCAGATTATGCTTTTAAAACTTTCTCAGCCCTTGACTTCTAAATAGTTATGGCAGATTGTTGCTCTTTTTTTGTAGGTGTATGTATATGACATGTGATACAGGGCGAGTAAAAAAAAACTTGACCCTGATTGTGTCCTCCATTTTGATTTTTTAAATAAAATATATCTAACATATGTGATATCGTTGGAAAGCCTATTTCATTATCTTTAATTTGCTGCAAAGATAATTCCAATCATTTAAGTATAGGCCGAGCTACAGTCTTTTGAATCAAGTAGTCCGGTTTTCACCCTATCCACGGATTCCCATTGAATACGTTGACTAACTACGCAAATGATTTGATGATAAGGGTATGTCCATGTTTATGTCCAATAAAGTAGTATCTTAAAGGTATAAAAGCCAGTGATAATGGAAAGTTTATTTGAAACACTTTTTTCAAGATGTTGCAAATTTTGGTCTACAAATATAGACAATACTTTAAAACTTTAAAAGGTTGCCACCGATGTCTGTTCCTTCATATGGTATGATTCATTCAACTCCTTCAGAAACTGATACACGTATCAAGTTAATTTATTTTTCAAATGATTTCTATGAGTGATGAGGACGTAGAAACGTTAAGCAGGCATCGATGAAAAATTGTGACTGAATTTTGTGGGATTAACTAGCGTCACATTTATTCTGCAGTCAATAAATAGCCATAATTTTCTTCTGGACACTGATTTGCTTCGCAGAACGGTGTTCATGTTAATGTGAATCCGTGGACAGAGCGCAAAACAGACTACTTGATTCAAACGACTGTAACTCGGTCTATACTAAACCGATGCGAATGATCTTTGCAGCAAATTAAAGATAATAAACTAAGCTTTGAGATGATACCACATAAGCTAGATATATGTTACTTACAAATTCAAAATGCCGGACACAATCAGGGTCAAGTTTTTTTGACTCACCCTGTATATAACACCTCTGGTCAACTCAAGTCACAGACAAGAATGTGGAATGGAGATACCAAAGCAAAAATAAGGGAGCAAAACTCCAGATAAAATGCATATGCATAAGAATATAGGCAGTGCAAAGGTATGCAAATGATGGGCGATTTCAACAAAAGCTTATTTTTTATGTGGCAAGTTAAAAGGGCATTTTGTGATCCACAACCTCATCTCCCGACTTACCTAAAAAAAGTTGAGATTTTTTTATATCATCTGAACCGTTGGACAGAGTATTGTATGTGTACCTAATCTGTATGCAAATTCGATCTGCTCTTAAGAAATTTGTAATATACACTAATTTTGTATTTTCTGTCCGTAAATGGACAGAAATTACAACACAGTGGTCTATGGGGCAGCGTGATTCACACATTTGCGCATATTATCAAAATGCACCATCAGAATCAACTGAAGTTTTGGAAATAAGCTTTTCTTAGGAATATCTAGTGAACTACTGTATAAGTGGAAATTTTCGCGAGGTTTTAATTTTCGCTAATTTCGCGAGTGAACATAAAAACGCAAAAATAAAAAATCGCGAAAATAACTTTTTCCAATAAATTTGTATTGCATTGATGTAAATACCGTGAAATTAAATTCTCGCGCATTTGGCAAAATTGATAAAATCGCGAAAATATCTGAAACGTGGAAATTTCCACTTACAGTATCAATGAAACATGAGGTACTATAAGATCACAAAAGGCAAAAACTTGATCCAGAGTTTTCGGAACTAGAGATAGGCCTAGATGCCATGTGTTGCGTCTGGCCAGATGAAGGGGCCAGCTGTATATTTGTAGATGTTGTGGCGCATCCCCCGGGGCGCATGGGGTGGGGGCATGATGGGTATAGACATGCGCCAATAAATGCATATCTCATCAATAATGAAAATTCCAATTTTTTTTTTTTTTTTTTTTCGCAAAAATAAAAAATCGCGAAAATAACTTTTTCCAATAAATTTGTATTGCATTGATGTAAATACCGGGAAATTAAATTCTCGCGCATTTGGCAAAATTGATAAAATCGCGAAAATATCTGTACGTGGAAATTTCCACTTACAGTATCAATGAAACATGAGGTACTATAAGATCACAAAAGGCAAAAACTTGATCTAGATTTGAAACTGCACTCTGCATTACTGCATTGTGATACACATTTTTTGCTACTATATTGACACAACTGGAGCAATTTTACTCCATACATGCCTGTATGCAGTACTGCCAAGAGGGGGGGTCAAAAGGGGTAATTGACCCCAGACCCGTACAAATTTTAATAAATGGGGTCTTTGGGGCCCATATCTCTATGGTTCCCCCGAGTCCTCAACTTCTCTTGGCAGCCCTGCCTGTATGCAAAATAACCTTGTTGTTAAAGGTGCTTGTTCCGATCGCCCCCCTGATTTACCCGGAAGTAGTATCGATTTCGATATCAGATGAAGGCCATATTTTTCTCATTATCGTCCTGAAATTTCAGCTTCCAAATTCACTTCTTTGTAAAGATATAAACAAAAAACTGCCATTTTAATGGTTAACCATCAACATTAGCACAGTAGTGAATAGGGCCTTACAATGTGCATTATCACTTCTATTATCAAAACTGCAAGTTTTGTTTCCCACGATACTTGACAGTAAGTGCAAGCAGGTGCCAGGCTCTCATATCAAGTAGAGAACAAAATAGACGTAAATTGGAAAAAACTCCTTTAAGAGTCTAAGATAGGCCAATAAAATAAGCAGTTCCAGTTACACTTTTTATAGATGTGAATTTTTTTTCTTCAAAATTCATTTCTAATGGACAAATTTTAACGTACGTTATGCACCAAAATGCGCTCCTTGTCTTCTGTTTGCAGTATCTATCAAAATCAAATTAATCAGCATTGTTTAAAAAGACACTTTAATCATACCTCTTTCCAATAAGTGATTATTTTAAAAATGAATCTTGTGTCCAGTAGCACTTGCCACAATTGGCTATTTGTCAATTGGATTGAGTAGAGTGGCAATAATTCATCAGCCTTATTGATCTATTTCAAATCCAGTGGAATTGTGAATCATGCATGTGTCAAACTCTGACAATTATCTTAAACAGATCACGCACAATGGCCACCAAACGACGCTTGACACTTAACTCCAACCGTGGGTGAGGTGTAAAGAAGGAATGTCCACAAACCGACCACTTAACATCTTACTCCAACTGAGGTACAGACCGTTCAGGAGCAAATGTTAAAAAACATCTCCCAGCAATGACTCTCAAAATCATGTTGCTTTCCCCCAGAGACCCCTAATTTCTCTTCTACTCTCTCACTAAATGCCCATATTTTGTGGAAATATAGCACTGTTATGTAAACACAAGCAATATTCTCAACAAACACAAACAAGAGGAAACCAAGCACCAGAACCACCACACAGACACGATGGTGTTAGAACCAGGTTGTTGTGTTGAGTGAGAGTTAGAAAAAAGTACATGTGTATTTATAACATCAGAACAATGATATAAGTTTGAGTCATCTTAAGTTGAAGGTGACGTCACTTGCCCTTTATATAGTGCACCATGCCCTATAATACGCGCGCCGCTATGCTGGAATCATAGCATGATTCGCACGCGAATAAAGGCGGCAGATCGAGACGCAGTGGGAATGCAAAGACTCATAATGACGTCACCTTCACCTTGAGGTGAGACAAAGTATAGTGGATGATATGTTTCCTCCCAATTGCCCCATATTTTTGTACAGTTTTAGTTGCTCTCACCGAATGTCAAACATATGCTCTCACCAAATGTCACACATGCTCTCACCACATGTCACACATGCTCTCACCAAATGTCAACTGCTCTCACCAAATGTGTCACACATGCTTCTCACCAAATGTGTCACACATGCTCTCACCAAATGTCCCACATGCCTCTCACCAAATGTCACAAATGCTCTCACCAAATGTCACACATGCCCTCACCGAATGTCACACATTCTCTCACCGAATGTCTACACTGCTCTCACCGAAGTCACAAATGCTCTCATCCGAATGTCACACATGCTCTCCCCGAATTTCACACATGCTCTCACCGACTGTCACACATCTCTCACCAAATGTCCCACATGCTCTCACCCCAATTTCACCCACACATGCTCTCACCTAATGTCACACATGCTCTCACCACATGTCACACATGCTCTCACCACATGTCACACATGCTCTCACCAAAGCTTCACACATGCTCCTCACCGAATGTCACACTGCTCTCACCGAATGTCAAACATGCTCTCACCGAGTCACACATGCGCTCATCCCACTGTTACCCATGCTCTCACGAATGTCACCATTCCCTCACGCGAAATGTCACACTGCTCTCACCAAATGCTACACACATTCTCTCACCGAGTCCCACACATGCTCTCACCAATGTCACAACATGCTCTCACCGATGTCACACTGCTCGCACCAATGTCACACCTGCTCTCATCAAATTTACACATCCTCGTCCCGGAATGTCAACACTCTGCTCTCACCAACTGTCACACATGCTCTCACCACATGTCACACATGCTCTCACCGATTGTCACACATGCTCTCACCGAATGTCACCCATGCTCTCATCAAATTTACCCATGCTCTCACGGAATGTCACACATTCCCTCACAGAAGTTGTCACGCATTCTCTCACAGATGTCACACTGCTCTGCGATCAATGTTACACATGCTCTCACGAATGTCACACTTACCCATCACCGATGTCACCTCGCTCTCACACCAAATGTCACACATGCTCTCACACGAATTTCCTATCACAAATGCTCTCACCAAATGTCACCCATGCCTCTCCTCCGATGTCACACATGCTCTACAATGTCACACATGCTTTCTCATCAAATGTTTACCATGGTGTCTCACAGAATGTCACACATGCTCTCACCAATGTCACACATGTCTCCCAAATGTCACACATGCTCTCACAGAATGTCACACATGCTCTCACCAAATGTCACCCATGCTCTCATCAAATGTTACCCTGCTCTCAAACGTAATGTCACACCTTCCCGTCACTGAATGTCCAGCACATGCTCTACCAAATGTCACACCTTCCTCCCCATGTCACACCCATTGCTCTCACCGAATGTCACACATGCTCTCACCAAATGTCACACTGCCTCACCAAATGTCAACATGCTCTCACCAAATTGTCACCATGCTCTCACCATAATGGCACACATCGCTCTCACCAAATGTCACACATGCTCTCACCAAATGTCACACATGCTCTCACCGAATGTCATTCCAGGCTCTCACCGAATGTCACACTGCGTCTCACCGATGGTCCATCACCTGCTCTCACGAATGTCCACACATGCTTTCATCAATGTTACACCTGCTCTCACCGAATGTCACAACGAGTTCTCCGGTCCCGATGGTCACACATGCTCTCACCGAATTGTCAACACAATGCTCTCAGCGAAATGTCACACATGTTTTCTCACCCAAATGTCACAATTCTCCTCCTGAATGTCACACATCTCCTCACCGACTGTCCACCATTCTCTCACCCAATTCACACATCGGCTCTCACCGATGTCATACCTGCTCTCACCAAATGTCACAACATGCTCTCACCGAATGTCCCACATGCTCTCACCGAATTTCACAAATCGCCTCTCACCGATGTCCCACATCTCTCACCAAATGTCACACATCTCTAGTACAATGTTACACATGCTCTCCCGAATGTCACACATTCCTGCCACAGAATGTCACACATGCTCTCGCCGAATGTCACACATTCTCTCACCGAATGTCACACATGCTCTCACCGCATTTCCCACATGCTCTCATCAAATGTACACATTCCTCACGGAAGTACACATTCCCTCCCTAATGTCACACCTGCTCTCACCGATGTCACACATGCTCTCATCAATGTTACACATGCATCTCACGGAGGTCCACATTCCCTCACCGAATCTCCACACATGCGCTCACAAATGTCCACACTGCTCTCACCGATGTCACACATGCTCTCACCAAATGTCCCACACTGCTCCCACCGAATGTCACACATGCTCTCACCAATGTCACACATGCTCTCATCAAATGTTCCCCCATGCTCTCACGGAATGTCAACACAGGCTCTCACCAAATGTCACACATGCTCTCACCAAATGTCACACATGCGCTCACCGAATGTCACACCCTGCTCATCAACGCAGAATGTCACCATCTCTCATCAAATGTACATATGCTCTCACCGAATGTCACACATGCCCTCACCGAATGTCACACATGCTCTCACAAATGTTCACACATGCTCATCACCGAATTACCTCTACTCACCGAATGTCACACATGCTCGCACCGAATGTCACACATGCCTCACCAAATGTCACACATGCTCTCACCACATGTCCACCTGCGTCTCACCCAATGTCACACATGCTCTCACCAAATGGTCACACACATGCTTCACCACATGGTCACACATGCTCTCGCCGAATGTCACACATGATCTCACCGAATGTCACACATCCTCCTCACCGAATGTTCACACATCTCTCACCCATGTCCCACATCTTTCATCAAATGTCCCACATGCTCTCACCGAATTCACACATTCTCTCTCACCGAATGCACACTGCTCGTCACCGAATTGTCACACATGCTCTCCCGAATGTCCACCATGTTCTCAACCAATGGTCCACACATGCTCTCACTTATGATCACACATGCTCTCACCGAATGTCCCACATGCTCTCACCAATGTCACACATGCTCTTACCGAATGTCACACATGCTCTCACCAATGTCCGCACATGCTCTCCCGAATGTCACAGCATGCGCCTCACCGAATGTCACAAATGCTCTCACCGAATGTCACCGATGCTCTCACCGAATGTCCCACATGCTCTCACCGAGTCACTACATGCTCTCACCTAATTTCACCCATTCTCTCGACCAAATGTCCACACGCTGTCACCTAGGCTGTCACACATGCTCTCACCAATGTTCCCACATTCGGGCCACCAATGTCACACATCTCTCACCAACTTATATCACGCATGTCTCTACCACCAAATGTCACAACTGCCTCACCGAATGTCCCACATGCTCTCACCGAATTCACACATGCCTCACCGATGTCAACACATGCTTTCTCAAATTGTACACATGCTCTCACCGAATGTCACACATTCTCTCACCGAATGTCACACCTCCCTCTCCCCAAATGTCACACATGCTTCACCGAATGTCACACTGTTCTCACCGAATGTGCCACACATGCTCTCACTGAATGTCACACATGCTCTCACCGCATGTCACACATGCTCTCACCGCATGTCACACATGCTCTCACCAAATGTCACACATGCCCTCACCGAATGTCACACAGTTTCACAAATTGTCACACGCTCTCACTGAATGTGCCACACATGCTCTCACTGAATTCCCACATGTTCTCACCGAATGTCACACTGCTCGCACCAATGTCACACCCATGCTCCACCAATGTCCACTTGCTCTCACCAATGTCACACAGTTTCTCACCAAATGTCACACATGCTCTCACTGAATGTCACACAGCGCTCACCGAATGTCAACATGCTCTCACCAATTTGTGTACATTAGTTGCCCTTACCAAATGTCACACATGCTCTCACCGAATATCACATGCATGCTCTCACCGATGGTCACATATGGCTCTCACCGATTGTCAAACATACACATTCTCACAGGTGAGAACATGTGTGGACACATGCTCTCACCACTTTCACACGCTTCACTGATGTCACCCATGCCTCACCGAATGTCACCACTCTCTCACCTCTTAAACCCATTGTGTTCTCATCTAATGCCCTTTGACTGTATACAATGTGGTCACCCCCCCCCCCTAAAAAACACCCTTACACCAGTGCCCCTCCTCTCAGGAATAGGGTAACATGTTCAAAGATTGTCATTTCAGAGTATATAGGTAATGCTAATTCATCAGCCTTATTGAACCTGTATATCCCCTACAGCACCTCAATCTTGACCACTTCCTTTAAATTATCACAAAATGAGAATCTTCCTTTCTTTTAAATCTACCTGCAAAGATCATGTCAATATCTCTGGTCAATCTACTTGTTAGAATCTCTAAGGCCACTGAAATGTAATCCCAGGTTTCTTGTTACCTGTGTTCTTTGATGAGGGATCTGTGACTTAGTGTGTCTTATCATACTTGACACACTTTCATTGATGTCTCCATGTATTGTACATCAGCTATTGTCCTATTGCAAGTACAATCCATTGGAGGGCTTTTAGATATCAAACTGACTTTTTTGTTAGGTTATTGTACTTGATATCATATTCTTAAATTGTATCATTGTCCTTTTTCACATTCTAACCCAGATATAAAGCAAATAAAAGATTTGAGGTTAAGTATTAAAATATGATTTTAAAGTCTCCAGAAAAAGAAAAAAAAAACAATAAACTCAAGCCACACACACACCGCCCGAAGAAACACCGGCAGGGGCGGACTGGGAATTTGTAGCGCCGCGCCAAAGTTATTAACCGCCACACTGTGACATGTTGAAATTGTCCAAGGGGACCCACCTTATGGCCCCTGGAGTGGCTTAAGGGGAGACCCCTAAAAAGGTGTGGGGTTTTTTGTGTTTTCAGGGGGGTTAAAAATTTCCCCGCTTGGCAATGGCCACGTTCCTGGCTTTGCTCTTTCCTTGCAGTGCGTGCATTGGAGTGGAAACTTTCTGGCTTATATCACCTTTGACAAGCAACGTAACATAAAAGACCAACAGCCTATCCTAATGAAGTCCAAAGCCTTGGTTCAAAAGGAGTGTTAGGAATCGTACTACAAGTCAAAAACATTTTTTTTTTGGGTTACGTTTTGAAATTGAATTTTGTGTTCTATTGTAGCCATATTAGTATGAATTGTTTTCACATGAGTTGTTGTGTTTTTCTCCCCTAGTTTTATTGGGCCTTTCATTCAACAATATGTTGTTTGAAGCATGACTGCAACACTAATAAAAGGCCGCAGGGAATGGGTTTTTTGCACATGGAAAGAATTGAAAATGACCAAAAGTCAAATCCACCACCAAAATTACAAATAAAATGAGATATTGCTTAAACACAGCGTTCCCGTCTGCTTGAGGATATCCACTTTACAGATAATTCACATGTTGAAGTCATCCAAACTTCCGGGAGTCATACAAGCGAGGACTTAATTAAAAGCCCCATAAAAAGAGTCCGGGTTCAAGTCTGGTGATCTTGGGCCCATTTAACTCATGGTTTAAGGTATCACCCTGTTGTTTCCAAATAACTGTTTAAATGAGCTGTCAAGTTTCTTCGATGTGGATTGAGCAAGCCTAGTGCCCACCAGAGATGCCTAAAGTTTTGTTATGCTGGCGCCGGAATCTCAACAATTCTCCCCAAGGATTAGGACAACCTGGCCGTTTATCATTGCAAGATTTGTACTTCTCCAATTCCGGACTAAATAAGAAGAGGCCAATATAATCACCGTTTCTAGCAAGGCAATCCACACTAAGTTTTTGTCTAGAGTCCCCCTTATAAAGGCAAGGTCGTCAGAGGCTGAGGCTGAGTTCTTATTCCTGTTATGGCTTCGTATTTGTAACGTTTGCATCCACAGTGGGCCGACCGGCATCGCATTAGGAAATAGCTGGCGAATGTTTCGCAATTCACAGCTTTAGCAGGTTTAAGGTCCCTTCGGAGCTCAGTTTAGGCTCAGTATCATGAAGCATATGATCATGTCCCTGGCGGAAGATCGCGGGTTTTACCATGTTGTGAGTGCATTCGGAGAGCTCTAAGTTATCTATGAAGCAGAGAATTATACTACGCCTGGCTGGGTTCAGGGCGGAACACTGAAGCTTCTCGGGTTTTAGTATGTTGCAATGAATTCGGAGAGCTCTACCTTATCTCATTAGATAAAGGCGGAGGGGGCACAATGGGCCCGGGGGGGGGGGGGGGGGCAAAGCACCCGGGAGATATTGAGTTTTAGCATGTTTGCGTGCCTTCGGAAAGCTCTCGTTATCTCTTATCTCGAAGCAGATGTGAACTCTACTGCCCGGCGAGGGCGGGAGGTACAGGAAGCGAGTGGGGTTTAGCATGTTTGAATGCATCCTCTCAGTTATCTTTTTATGATGAAGCAAATTGATCTTTTCTTCCTTGGGGGATGGGTCCATGGGGGCAAGTTTTAGCATGTTTGAGTGCCTTTGGTTTATACATTTGTACCTGTTCCTATTGTCCACTGTGCGGTAATGTATACATAACAAGGCCATTAAACTGGTGTCAGGATATTCATGAAACTTTTTTTAAAATTGGTACATTAGAACACAAGAGTCAATTTCAAAAGTGTAATGGTTTTTGATTTTTTTTACTCCAGTCAGAATTCCCTCCCCTTTTTTGTATTTTTCACTCTTTTTTTCTTCCTTTTTTTCCTTCGTCCCAAAGCGGCCTTGAACGGAGCGGCCCGGGCGGCAAACGCCGAATCGCCCCCACGCCAGTCCGCCCCTGAAAACCGGCGGCGAGCTATGTGCTGTACACATGTTAGCCTTGTGTACATGCTTTGGTTTTGTGTATACAGAGGATGGAATCAACTGCGCAACAGAGCAAGAGACTAGCAGCATGAGCAGGTGATGACCTGTCCCAATTTTTGCTGGTTTTCAAGCACTTCTACTTTCATTTATTTTTGCATGTACACAGTGTCTGAAGCCTTTGACAAAGAAATAAACTTTAAAAAAGAGTGTGAGGGCATAGACTAATGTGCTAAATCGTTGCAACATACTTATGCATGCCGATTCATGAGACATGCTAATTGATCAGTCTTTTAATCCAGCAAACACAGAAATGTTTTAGGTTTAGATTTAGGCTTATTTTTTAGGGTTATGGTTTAGAGTTGGATCTCACCTAAACTTTAACTCTAACCCTAAACTTAACCCTATATCCTAACCCTATATAACTTAATAATGTCCCTTAACTTTTTGACCCAAAATCATATCAACATTAATTAAACAATTAGTGACCCTTTAAAGTAAAAAAAAAAACCCATATAGACCAAAATAGCCAGTCATCTCCTAGCTGATTCATTCATTCAAACTTTGCTGTGTGGATTGCTTTAAAAGCTATCCATTGGTTGATCAGCAACCACCATTCAGCAATCAGCTTTTTAAACTTGCCGAAACATGCTCAAGATTTCAGTCGTCTGCTGACTGAAATAATGATGAAGCTGACCAGTAGAACAGGAAGGCAGAACAACATACATAATTTACATGCAAATCCATATTGGGACTTTGAAGTGTAATTACAAGGTTACTGACTAGTACATGAAACAGTTTCAACCTGTGATTCACTGATGCAAGTCAAAGGAATGCAAACTGTGTTTGTGAACATGAAGCAAGACTCAAGGGGTTACTCAACATAAGTGACCAGAGGATGTTTGAACCAATCCCACAATACACTGCAATGTACCTATTCTGTGCTGTACTAAACACTTAGGGTTAAAAAGTGGTCAAGTTGTTTAAGAACCATAAGACATTTCATGATCATGCCAAAATTTACTTAGGTACTAGTGCTTTGTGGGCTTAAAGGCTGACTCAGAGATTTCCCGATGAGGGTGCACTAATTTTACAAACAAATCGTGTTTTTTGCATACACATAATGCTTGTCCATATACTAATCACTGTGTGAAATAACTAAGCTCAAATCGAAGTCCTTCATATAGAAAATCACAACTTTGTTATAAAATTCTGGATCCGGAATTTTCGTTATACACGGTATCCTATAGCACTGTTAGGGTGTGCATAAATGTTTGATGCATGAAAACGGAAAATCCAATTCATCTCCAACTTTGGAATTAAGCATTTTAGGTGGTTATCTTTAGTTCTAGATGACTATTTTTAATTACTACACGAAAAAAAATTATATTTCAAAATCTCTGAATCAGCCTTTAAAGTCAGGGTTGGGTTTTGTATAGGATTTTTGTGGGATCACATGACCCTATTGAGATGAAATTTCCCAAAACTGGTCAGTGGGATGGACTCAATACATTCCCTGATAAGTGACCATATAAAGGGATGTGCTGTCAATATGGGTTTCATTTTCAACCTTCTGGTATATGAATTAGGACAATTTTCTTAATCTGGAGCCAAAATTTGCTAAAACAGCCATAATTTTGAGAATTCTTTGCGTTGCCTACTGATCATGTAATATGTGGACATTGAGCAGTCAACATTTGGCAAATTCTGGTGAGGAGTTATGGCTGGTCATTGCCTCACTGGTTCTTTTGAGCAAGTTCAGATGTGTCAAAATGAACATTTTGAAAATTTTGACAAAAAGGGTCAAAGATCACAAAGGGGTCATTAGAGGTGAAGTTGCACCAATGTCAGATGAGACTCAGGTCAGGTGTTTTTTTTTGACCAAGTATGACCGCAATCGGTTAATGCATGTCCAAGAAATGGGCAATTGTTAACCATTGTGTATTGGAACACAAAATGGAGTCAAAGGTCAGACAGGTGTCATTAAAGGTAAATATACACCCATTATGAGTCTTGGTACACTGGTTCTTTTGAGAACGTTTGGTGACCATTGAACTTCAAATGTTTCAGAATGCACATTTTAAAGATTTTGACAAAATGGGGTCAAAGGTCACATAGGAGTCATTAGGTGTCAAGTTGCATCTTTGCCAGATCAGGCTCACATTAGAAGTTCTTGTGATCAAGTATGAAATTTATCTGTTACTGCATTTGCGAGAAATTATCAACCTTGGTTTACAGCCACGGCCACAGTGGGAAACTATCCTAGCTATGTGTCTTCCTGCTATGGCAGGCAACACAACATCAAAAAAGGACAAATTTGGCCCAAGATTTGCATTTCCCATATATGGGTCCCATTTTGGTGAAAATTGGTAATAGATTTGGGCCCTACTTCCTGACTCTTGGAGGCACATCCCTGCTCAAACCAAACTTGAGAACCACTCCCTGAAGTACAAAGACATTTGGAGAACTTCCGTTCTATAATTTTAGGTCATTTTAGATTGTTTGCAATAGACCAAGTCTTTATATCCTTGACATAAAGTTCTGATGAGCCTTTGTAAAATGGCTTTATATCTCTCCTCAATGTTTAAAACAAAAAATTGAAAACTGTTCTCTGGCACAAGGCCATGCGGATATACTGCCATTCATTACATCCCATATTTTTCCTGCTAATCAACCAGATAACATCTGCAATTCTTCTCTGGCTTTTGATTGACATTTTTTTTCTGATAAATCTCAAGTTAACCTTCAGTTCAAACAAATTAAGGAGAAAATAATGAACTATTTTAATAAACATATCTTATTCAAAGGAAGCCCTTTTACCTTGGGCAATTATCCGAAAACAGAAACCGATGCATTAGCGCAACCTTCGCTTTTTTCCCTCATCTTATCATGCCTTGTTTTCAGCTGATAAATTGTAATAGAAACGACAAATGCTGTAGACCTCGGCTTACCATGGGACATGCCCTTTAGCTTACTAACATAAATAACCTTTGCTTTTTGTCTTAATTCGCATCTTGGTAAACATCTTTGTCGGAATTATCACCCGACTTTTCTACTTAAGATTGAACTATAGTGTATATTACATGAATGGAGCAGCATGAGCTTGTGTATGCGGCAAACTTGAGACACTGATTATGTGGTATTAGGTAAAGTTCAATGTATATTTTGAAACCTTAACTCTGTTTCATATCCTATTTGTATTCCAAGGTTACTGCCATTTTAGAAACGCACATTGTGCTCAATAAATTCGCCATACCATGTAGCACTTTGTGTTCACTTCTGCTCATTAGTTGGTCCGACTATCCGCTGCCTGCAGCTGTTCTTGTCCTCCGGCCGACGTCAGATAGTTCTGGGCGCGCAGATTTTCTTTTCAGCTTAAAGCCACTAGCAGTGATCCACCCGAAAGAGTACAATATTTTAAATTGGACGAAATAGCTTAAGTAAGAATAAGTCTGTAGAATTCTCATAGTTACTGTTCCAACTGAAGATTGACAGAAATGGAAGAACGGTAGTGTTCAAAAATGTGAAGCTCCATTCAGGGGTTTAGCCATGTAGTAGATCCTTTTGTCGTCCTCTGGACATTTATTCCTAAAACATCGCTTAGTATGTTGTGCTTATTATGTTTTTGGTCTGTTTGGGTGGTTCGTCTATATTCCTGGTTTAACTTTCCCGATTTTCGCTTTGTCTTCTTACCTGTCCCCTTTGGTTACGATATGGGCCAACTCTGATTTTTGATGGCTTTTTTTCTATTCTTTGATTTAGCAAATCACTGATAGTGCCTATAACGGGGCCTCTTCAATCTTGATCCTGACTCCACCACTCACCCCATCAAACCCTCATCAAATCAGGTTTTGGGTATTTAGAAGTATCTTGGAAATGGTATACCCCCCCCCCCCCCCCCTTCTTTTTTCCCTTCCTCCTCCCCAACGCCCCCCCCCCCTTATTTTTTTTCCCCCCCCCGCCCCCCCCCACCTGGCCTTGGTGGAGTTGTTCCTCCAGCTTAGAGACAAATGGAAAACATTTGCATCTTTTGAGAAATTGTGCCACTTTGGCTAAAGTTTGGTCAAATTAAACTATGTTCATGCAGTCCTGTTTAACACTTGCTTGGAGCAAAGTTATCATGACGACTTGGCAATGTTTCACCCCTCCCGCTCGATACGTCGTAATCCCGCTGAATCCTGTAATTTGTCCTCTCATCTCACCTGCAAAGATATTTGAGCTTACTTAATTCTGATTATGATGTAAATTGGGTTGGTTTACGGGTTAACATAAATTATTTTGTACAATAATCTATGGTGCTGTTGTAATAATACCAATTACTGCGCGCAATAATAGGTATGTCAAGATTTAAATGTAATTAGGGCATTTAGGAATATGTTAGCAATAGCCCTTCCTAAGAAACACCCACACACAAATGCAAAATTATAGTTTTGTAATAAGATTGGGCCAACATTTCAAAAACACACTTTTCGCACATATTAACATATGTTTCAAAGAATATTACCATGGGGAATATGGTCAATTAAGTGTATTTGGGCTTTGGGTTGAACAATTTTCAGTCCTTAAATTCAAACCCAAAGGAAACACCCATCTGTTGCAGTCTCGCAAACCTGCATGTGATCCGAAATTTACAATTGTGCTCTATAAAATTTGCGTGCAAAGTATGCTCCACCTGGCGACATGATATTGATCTACTTGGCCAGAGTGGCAAGATTTTTTTTTAATTGCGATCTGGGGCAAATTCGGAGCTTAAAACAATGAATTTCATAACTGGCATTGAGAAAAAAGGTGACAATTTTGCGAACCGTGATGTTAGCGGCATGTGTTTTTGGTTTTGTTCACACAGCAGGTTCTTGTAATTATTAGTTGTTCCTATTTTTAATATTTACTTTTATATAGGGCCTCCAAAACACACGATATCATTTGCTTCATTTTTAGATTCATCAACTTCCTTGTGAATTATGCAGTGTAAACTTACGATGTACACATTTATAGTACTTTTAAAATGGTGCCCATGATTTGGCTTAAAGCCAAAATTATGGCATATTTTGGGCCATTGACATTTAAGCAAATTGAATAATGAAAGGAGATGCTACAATCAGATGGTGTCACTATTGTCACAGAATCTCACTTACCCTTGCTCTTTCCATCTCAGCTAGCTGAAGGGAGCACCCGCAACTCAAATAAGAGTGTCCCCTCCGAAAATAGCACCGATGAGGGCACCATCTTTCTTCAAAGAGTGTGAATCTGAAAGAGACAGAGGAGTTGTTAGGGCAAATAAGGGAACAGATGTCATTGACTGATAGAATTAGTTTGATATACTGCAGTCCAAAGATTGGAGAAAGAAACAAGTTTGACACAGAATCACCCAGGTACAAAGTAAATTCAGTTGGATAAATTGCCACTATTCATTGCACTTTGTTGTTGGAAGAGACAGAGGGGCATGAGCCCCGGGGGAAGGGGGGCGGCACTGGAACATTGGAAAGAGGTACGGTATGTGCGGCCTTAAGACCCCCTTTTCGCGTCTGCTCCACAGTTCCCAAGACCCTCAGTTGAAGCATAATTCAGTTCTTAAGGCCCCTTTTCAGAAAAATTGTGGCCCAGAAGGCCGAATGTTAGCCAAATTTAGCTCCAAGGCGGTTAAATTTCTTAAAATTTCAGTTCCCAAGCCCTTACTTTGGAGACAAAAATCCGTTCACAAGCCCCCCAAGTTGAGTCCCCCCCCCACCCGGGGCATGAGGCCCATTAATTTCATGATCCACGCCTTGTACACCCTCGGCCTATGAGTGTAAACAGGAAATTACACGGTGCATAATTAAAGATGACCCACAACGTGGTATGAACACATTTATGGAAAAATATGCAAATGAGCGTCATTAAATTCTGAACTGTCCAAAAAAGTATACAGCACAGGACTCATCATGATCTATCAATGTGCCAAGTTTAAGTTCATTGAATAATCGGTTTAGTCTGTAGATTAGATTAATTAATTTTCTTGAAGGATATACAGATGAGCACATAATGTTCTATAAATGTGCCATGTTTGAAGTTCATTGACTATTTGGTTAAGTGTGTAAATTTGGTTGTTTAAAAAACACACAAATAAAAAAGATAAAAAAAAGTGTGATTTAATTAATTTTCTTCTTACCGCAATCGGGCAGGCCTAACGACCGACCAACTGATCGTTGTTGCTGCTGCGCGGCTCTGCTGAAGCTATTGCTGCTTTAGTGCTGCTGATGCTGCCTCAGTGTGATAAACTCTGTCAGGGTGATCGGTTTCTCAAATATACAAATGTTGCCAAGGGACTTTTCAGCAAAAGTTTTACCATTATACATTAGCATTAACGGTGCATTTTGTGATTCCAGTACCTTTTGTTTTATTCAGTGACTAGATATCTTGAGAAAAGATGATTCACAAAATTTGAGTGATCCCGAATGTGTGTTGCCTACGTTGTTACGAGCAAGTGCTTGTTTCCATGGTACCATAGGCCATGTGCTTGGAATTTTTGTACTGATTTTATCTAGAAAATACAAATTTCAAATTTTTTACAGATCGACTGAATTTGCATGTAAGATTAGGTGCATGTGAATTACCAGGTTAATGGTTCAGAGATATAAAAATCTCAACTTTTTTTGCGCAAGTCGGGGGGACGAGGTTGTGGATCACGAAATACCCCTTAAATGAAAGAAAGGATGACTAAAAATGATGTCCATGTGTGTGGGTGTGTGTGCGTGCGTTCAAGGTGCATGGGAGTATTGCGGGTGTGAGTGGCGGGGTGAGTGAGTGAGCAAGCAATGACAATGACGCAGGTTTCATTGAATAGCTACTCAATCACCATCTGTTTTGATTAAACTTTGGTACTTCCCTATTGGCTCCCCGGGCTTGGGAAGTTGCATGAGCAGAAATCATCTACATGTGACAACCAGAAATTTAATCTGACAAACTCAGGCAAGCCGCGCTACATTATCAAATTGCATTCAGGAGTTCAGCATTGAATGTAGTAGATTAAATATGTATTTGCATCAAAACCCGCAACCTTCACATATGTAACAAGTTCACGACCTTGGCAGTATCGTTGTGTAAAATTTAAGCATGGCAAACTGGTCTGGGTCCGACAACATTGCAGTTTCAATATTTTGCATTAATCACTGCAAAGAAATCAAACTTTGTAAGGACGCATTTATCTCTTGAGGAACTGAAGGTTCCAGAGCTAATGGAAATCAAATATAAAATACTTGTATTTTCTCTCTCTGTCTCGAGGCTATTTGCATATAAGGTGGATGGCTAACGTATGAATAGAAAAAATAGTGACAGTCAGATCAGATATGTGTGTGTATAGCACCACCAAATTTTTTGGCAAAAACCAAACTGCATACCAAACAGTACAATCTTTTATTTAAAGGGGCATTTTGGATCCACAACCTCACGATCCACAACCTGGCCCCAACCAGTGGCGTAGCTTAGGATTTTAATATGGTAGGCAGTGTCACATCTGCAACCGACACAAAAATGGGTTAGGTCCAGGGGCCCGATTTAAGGCCACCTGGGGGGCGGGGAGAGGGGGAGAAGGCTCCAGGAAAAAGGGGGAGCGACTCGTTTTATCGCTTTTTAAAGGTTTCTGCGGCTAATTTGTAACATTTACTTGTCGCACACTGACCATTGAACTTTAAACCTATACTTTACCGACAATCTGGCCTGCAAGTGCCATGACCTGAATTCTTCAAGTGACCCGACGGGCTCATCTCAACCGACAAAATCCAATATGGGGGCGGCCCCTCCCCCTCTGGCTACACCACTGCCACTGACTAACCTAAAAAAGTTGAAATTTTCAAAGCCTTAGTAATCCATGTGTAACTTATCTCACATGCAAATTTGGTCGTATCTGTAGAAATTTTGTGAAACAAGCTTTTCTCAAGGCATCTAGTGAACAGAATAAAAACAGAAGGGTACTGGAATCACAAAATGAACCTTTAATGCCCAATTTCTGGCAACTTTGTTGAGAAATTCCCTTGGCAACATTTGATATGGAACTTGCGTGTACCCTGGAAACAGTTATCAAATGAGCAGCAGCAATAGCAGAAGAGCAATTGCAGCAGCAGCAACAGCAGAGCAGCAATAGCAACAGCAATAGCAATGCAGCAAAACAGCAGCAGCAGCAATAGCAGCAGCAATAGCAGCTAGCAGCAATAGCAGGCAGCAATAGCAGCAGGCAAAGCAGCAGCAATAGCAGAAGCGCAATAGCAGCAGCAATAGTAGCAGCAATAGCAGCAGCAGCAATGCAGCAGCATTCAATAGCAGCCAGAATAGCAGACAGCAGCACAGCAGATAGCAAGCAGCAGCAGCAGCAAACAAACAACAGCAACCAACATCAACAAAAACAACAAACAACCATTTAAATCCTATTGGTTGAATAAACAAATGGATCTGCCTTGCAAAAAAGGGAGACTAGTTCCCTTTTTTGACATTTTGGAGTTAGAATAATAGAAACTCGGAGGAACTGGCGAGCATACATACATAATACATATAATTACAGCCACTTGACACTCATTTTCATAAAGACTGAAATACATTAGCACTTGTTTCTCTGGTATACACGTAAATACAGTCCTCTGTGGTCCAGTGGTAAATCTCATGCTTATATAGCGAGATGACCGGGTTGAAGACCATGTATTTCTCGTCTTTATTTAATTCAATGCTCGCCAGTTCCTCCAAGTTTCTATATAATATTTATCTAATAATTCTCTTGGGTTGTATCATTTGCTTGATCCTCGCGTACATTGAATTGAGTTTCGTTTCGTCATAGATTCTGCTAGAATCATGCATATAGGTCATTTCCTTCTAAATACATTTTGAGTTGTTAATACATTTTAAGTCACTGAAAAAGGCACTTCAAAATGACAGCAAAATTATATTTGTAGCATGCACACCTTTTAGAGAGATGAGAAATTTGCAGATGATATTGTTTGTTATTTTGAGATATTGGCCAAATGTTGACCTAATTTACTCAGGGCTGAATAGGGACCATCATAACTGAAGTGTCAATTAGTGATCAAATACTCAAGATTCCCCATGGAGACTTAAGTGTTTTAAGTGGGTAATTGTGACTACAGTTTATAAACCAATAGGGCAAAATCCAAATTAGGACTTTTTTTCTATTAAGTGAGAATATCACCTTTATGGCCTGTAATCTTAAAATCAAGCCTGGCCAGCCTTGTTTTGACGTTGTGGAGTGCAGATCAACCAAAATGTTTCCGATTAAAGACACATCAGTGATTTGCTAAATCAGAAAATTGGAAAAAAATCATCAAAATCAGATTTTTTGCATGGTATGTAAAGTACAGGTATCCTAACATACCCTCAAAATGAATAAGACAGAGCAACCTAATACGGACAGAATCGTCGGAAATTAAGAAGTCATAACTGTCCGTTCGGACACTTACTACAGACACGTAATGAATGGGGAATCGTATCTGGGAACACATCCGTTTTCTCTTCCTTCTGGTCAATTCCGATTCAGTTGGAAAAGTTAACTTAAATTCCTAACAGACTTTATCCTTCACTTTGGAAGCTATGCCTGCAAATTTCACATATTTTTTGTTTTTTCAAATCACTGATAGTGGTCTTTAGGAATGATGGATTTTGTTCCAAATCCCCGCAAATTCATGTTCAATAACAATTCCCGTCACTATGAATGAATAACAAATATTACCTAATATGTCCGATTCTCAAGATCCCTTGAACTTCATGTTAAATAACCAATTTCCCCCACAAAGAGTGAATAGCGCATGTTTGCAAGAAGAAATGAAAACGTCAGATTCTCCACATCACTGAAAACTCATCGTCAATATCAACTGCCCCCTCACAGTGACTGAATAAAAAATGTGTTAATCAAGATTAACAGGCTAGGTCCGATTCTTCGAAATGACAAATAAGTACTTAACTCCATTGTGAATATTTATTGTCGTGGATAATAACAGATCTCTTAAAGGTGAATTAATTTGCCTTGATTTCATATTTTTCCCCTTCTTCTATTAACACATTTGTGAACGGACACTACCTTCGTCACCACTAGCTTGTTTCATTGGTTAGTCATAATGTTATAAGGTGTAAATAGAGAGCACACACATACAAACACACACACAACACACACATACACACACACACACACACCCTCACACACATATGCACATTAACACACCCACATGCATGTGCATGTATGTATATTCAGAAATGTACATGGGTATCCAAATATGCACATCTTACACATATGTGATGTGATCTGGGAAAACCCGCCACATGTCGCACAGGACAGTTTTGAAAAATAAAGAAAATAGCTTAAAATCTGTTATATTGTACTTTATTTTTTGTCAGATTGTAAAAGGCATAACTTTTGATGTGTGTATCAAAGAAGAAAGAAGTAAACAGTTATGGAAACTTAATATTTCAAACTCTGCGGTGATAGTAAAAATTCAAAATATAAATTTCCCACCATGTGGCGGGTTTTCCCAGATTGCATCACATATGTATGCACGCACGCACGCATGCAAGCACACACACACACTTACAAAAGCTACAATGTGGGGTTTCTACTAAAAAATCTCTTAAAAAGTCACTTTTTTCGACTTTTTTTCTTGTTAAAAAAATCTTTTGTTACTATATAGTAATGAATTTTTTCTCTTAAAAAGTCTCTTTTTTTAGAAATTTTTAAAGAATTTTTTTTTTTTTTTTTCATATTTTTACTCATTTTTCTTAGCCCTCTCGATTGCACCTCAGGCCCATAAAGTTAATAAACTAGAAAAATTGTTAAATAACCCCACAACGTTCATTTCTACATACAAATATCCCCACAACGTCACTCTAGTAAGTACACACACACACACACACACCCATACATATACACACACATACACGTACACCTCCAACTCCACATTCAAGTCAACCAGACAGACGAGACTCACTGGGGTCCGGCCTCTAATCAGAGCCGGTCTCATTAGGCCAATCAATCAAATTATTGGGAACCCCTAGTAAAATACTGAAACAAAGTCCACGATTTGTTAAACGCATTGTTTTCCCACCCACACATTACTGTTCTATTTCATTACTCCATGCTGCTCCTAGCATCTTAGGGGACTAATACTCGGTGCTTGCTAATAAGGAGTGCGATAAATATGATGCCTGTTTGCCTTATGATTTATTTGAATGTTTAGAGTGCCTTGGCTCTTACGGCGTTCTGATTTACAGGCTAAGTCTGAATTCACGGTTTTTTTATTGAAGTTGAAAACCACGCATAACGATTGTAACACGTAACAAAACGAAAAGCGGAAGAAGTTGTATGGCCCTTCTCTAAACAACCTCACAACAAATGAAAACACATCTTTACCTAAGCCCTCAATAGTTGGATTTTGAATTTTGCTTACTTAAGAAAACTACCGCAAGTAAAACTTGCGTCATCCCCTGACAAGATGGCAGTATGGAAAACATGACCTCAGAGGACCTTTGACCTCTGGTCATGACCTTTGCCTCATCCACACATGAAGGAAACCCCTATTGCAACTTACCACAGTGCTGGTTATAAAAGTGGATTCTTTAAGTCACAAAAAAATTACCCAAATTTATTGGTCAAGCTAGGAGTTGAAAAAATATTGGCGAGACGCAGTCGAGCCCAATATTTCTCAACTCATAGCGAGACCCAATAAATTTGGGTATTGGCGAAAACACGGAATCTAATTTTATCATTATTTATGTTTTGAGAATCTTATGTCCTATACTTTACTGTACACAGTTCATTTAGCTTGCGCCAGTTCGGACTTGGCAAATATGTCTCTGTCGAAAAATAACATCCCAGGAATGATCGCCTGTCTACAACGTCACCTCTTCAGATGATATTTATCGCATTCTTATGTTTTTATAGAAAAAGATCCAGGTTTGTTAATTATCTCCGTAGTCGTGGCGGCGTCAACAAAAAATTGGTCAACTTCAAGATTTCCGCGAGTTGCTCTTTGCCTACCAAAGTATACTCGAAGTATAACAAGTCCTGGCCCCAGTTGCTACGTACATGTACTGACACTGGATCAAGCTTTACCTTTTGCTTTACCTGAAAATCTACTCCACAAGCGCGGCTGTATACCTCCCGTGTGGCACTATCCACACCTTTAAATCACTCCATTTATTGTTGAAAATCTACTTCCACCAGCAGAAGAATTAGCATCTCGCAAGGTAAATAAAAACAAACTCGTCCTACATTGATTCGATGCAAAATTAACCATGACATGAACCTGAATTCATTTGCACAAAACCCGCTACCACTTGACGCTATCTACTTCCGGGGTACCTAATTAGCCTGAATCCTTGGCCGTCACGCGGCATTGCCGTGTTATTCGACGAACATGGCGGCCACCGTACTGAATACAAAATGGAGTTTATCCTATCGGTTCGTGTACGCATATTCGGCTTAATACCTGTCTCGTTACCAGGGTGCTCAGACATAAACTGCATTATGAATGCGTTCTGTTTAAAATTCAATGAAATGTTACGGGGGATTGATCCAAAGTTGTGGAAGTATTTGGACACCAAGTTTCGAGAGAGCCGTAGATTATTGAGAAGTGTTGTTTTATTGGTGTTCCCCGCATGTTCATTGTACTATTAGGATGCAAGATTCTCAAAACATAATAATGTTTAAATTGGACTTAACCTTTTCAAGGAGACAAAAAAAACGGACAAACCTAACAAAACTAACCAAACTGGAACACACACATACTTACATACATACACATACGGACATTAGCACCCTCGCAATACCCCTCTCTGCTTTTCAAGCCAAGTGGGATACTAAGGTATGATTTTGGGACCGGTACTCTCTTTATGACGAATTGAAACCAAGGCGATACCACTATTTTAAGTGGAAGACGAGCCGGAGCCGAGTTCTTCCACGCAAAAATAATGGTGTACGCCTGTGTTCAATTTGTCGTAAAGAGAGTACCGGTTCCCAATTCATACCTTTAGTCTCATTCTTAAACAGCTTTATCATTTAAAGTCATCTTAACCCAATTTGCTCTACTTTATGCTTCAAATTAAACAAGAAGGACTGCCACTACCCATGAAAACAATCGAACACCCGTTGAACACAACGATCATACGCAACGAGATGCAAAGTTGGCGAACTTAGCAAAACCTATATGACATTAGTGCTTCACCTAAAATAACATCAATACTCATTTCGTACTACCTAGGTTCAATGGTCGAATTGAACCCGGCATCAGCCAATGAATTGCTTACATTTTCACAGCTATTTAAAGTGCATTTTTGTGATTTCCAGCACCTTCTGTTTTATTCTTGATCACTAGATGTCCTTAGAAAAGCTTATTCCCAAAATTTGAGCAGATCCAGATCTTGCGGATTTTGTGTTAGAGGCAATTGCTCGTTTCCCACGGTCCCATAGGCTACTGTGCTTAATTTGTGCCGTTTACGGACAGAAAATACAAAATTGCGAATTTCTGTTCATATGCATCCGAATTTGCACGTAAGATTTGCACACGGGGATTACTAGGCTAACGTTCATGATTATATAAAAAATCTCAACATTTTTTAGGTAAGTCGGGAGAGAGGCTGTGGATCACGAATTCCCCTTTTAAGAATAACCTATATAGGTTACCTCACAAGGTTCCTTCATTGCCAAGAAAATAGCATACATTCAAAAGTTAAAGAGTTCAAGAGCCAAAGCTCACCAAAAATTCTCCACCCCTCTCAATTTTACAACTACTCAAAATAAACCCCACTCTAAATTCTGCCTACCAAGATTCTAGACTGGAAAAGACTAGTCTCAAGAAATAAATTTAAGAACATTAACCCCAAAATGAAATAGATTTCACAATCAAAATTCAAAGATTACAAAAGGCATGGTATGTTCAATGTTTGAACAGTTCCATGGACTACATATACAAAACGATGTACAAACATGAAACTGTCTTGCATGTGACACAATACTTTGAATCAAAAAACATGAAAAATATTGTTGGCACATCAATGGTGCTCCCTATCTCTTTGTAGTCAGGTGACTACATCTCAGACAGTCTTCGACTCATTGACCGACAAAGGAATCACCATTCAAACCCAAGCATTTTTCTAACCTCACCAAGTCAATATCTCCAGCTTGACTACGCAGATGATCTTAGCTCTAACAGCTGATAGATATGTGGTTCACAAGATCTATAACATCACTTGAGATGCTGCAGACAAAGCTCTGGCCTACATCTAAATGCAAGAAGACTGAAGATATGACTGTCAATGAGGGAGATGATCATCAAATATCTGCACAACAGATGGTAACCAACTCAAGGAGGTCAAGGACTTCAAGTAACTAGGGTACTATGTTGCCGACAGCGACAAGACTTCCTGTCACGCAAAGGACAAGCGTGGAATGCCTGCAATAAACTACACCACTTATGGCAATCTGGTATCCAAATTCAACCAAGCTGAAAATTTTTAGAGCAGTGTAGAGGTATTCCTGTTATATGGATCTGAGACGTTGACCATGAAGAAAGAGCTACAGGATACACTGGATGGCACCTTACACCAAGCTTCTTATGCGAGAACAAAACAATCCTGGCGTGAGCACAAGACCAAAGCACAAATATACAGAGATATCCCTCCAATTTCATCTTCTGTTGCCCAATGCCGTGGCAAGATTTGCCGGTCACTATCATCATGAGATTGATCAAGTAGTCTCAGAAGTACTGTGGAAAGTTCCAATGCCATAAAGGGGTCGTCGCCCCTTTAATACATTGATGTGATTGCTCGAGACATCTAGCAGAATCCGTCGACATACCCAACTTAATGACGGACAGGGGACATTTGGCGCTACAGTGGTGAACAGCATCTCGGCTGGGCCGTTAGATAGACATCACTGGTTGGTCGATCTACATTTCAACCTTTCTGATATTGCTTGACATGCTAACCTTTGTGAGATTTTTTTGCACAAGGGATTTCAACTACTCATTTATACACAACCAATTTCTTCATGGAGACCTTTGAAGTGAATATTAAGTAGCCGCGGAGTAACGACCACATGGGTTACCAAATCGCGGCGCAAAAGGGGGGTAACCATCCCACCTCGTACACACGCAGATAGCTTAACCACTAGTCAACCCATGCGGGTGTACCTGCATGGGTACTCCCATGCAAATTGAGCTTGAGCTTGTGTGATTATTAGTAGATTTTATCCATATTACAAAGTTTGGTCACATGGGTATATGTTTTTACACAAAATGTCATTATAGGGTTTTTTGGTGATGCCTCAACTCACAAAGAGATGTTACTAGCTTGAAAATGATCAGAAAGTCGTAAACAACAATGGAATGTTTGCGCCCTCTATGTCAAGTGCTGCATACTAGGCAGCTGGTAGGGGAGACCTGTGAAGGTACTCCAGGGGTAAGCTGCAGAGGTACTCCACACCGGTGGCTTACATGGGTACCTGTCAGTCACCTAGAAGGCAACTGCATAGTACATATAGATGGTGATGCTAAAGAGTAAACATAGCTGCTATCCATCCAGTGTTTGTATACTTCACAAGTGCTTAGTTGTAGGTACTGCATCAAGAGTGCATCAAGGGGTTACCTTTGGAGTAGAGCTAAGAGTACCCATGGAGTAGCCTAAGCTCTGGGTTACACCGTGAGTAGGAATCTTGCTGTGTAAGGATGAATTTAGTATTCTGCCACCACTTAAAATTCGGCACCTTTAACATGCGGTTTATTCCGTTAACGTTGCCGAATTCGTAGCCTGTGGCAGAATACTAAATTCTTTCCCATTTATATAACTAACTCTTCAGAAAAGTCAAAATTAGTGACATTCTTCTGCATTGAAATCGAAGTGAAAGATCATTCATTTTAGAATGTAAAATTAGTCTCTTACACCAGTATCAACGTACACACAGTGTTAGCCTTGATTTGCTGTGTTTTACAGAAGTTTAAGTGCCTTTCTTGGATGGAAGTGCACTTTGGGTAATTTTATCACTGCATGAAATTTGCAAAATAATGTTGGCTGCTATCTCTCTAAATTTTATATATGTCCTTGTCCACATCATGTTGAAACATTAGACTCAAATTCATTCTCTCAGAATTGCTAACAGCTGTCCAAACAAGAATTACATGGTGCATAAATTAAGAAGGCCCCACAACTGTGGTTGAATCACATTTTATTTAAAATATGCAAATTGCTCATTAATATTCATAACATGTCCAAAATTTATACAGCATGTGAACATCTGTATGTTAATTGTGGTATATACTGAAGTTGTCCCAAATTATTTTATTCAAATTTGTGTATTTGGTAGTTATTGAGTAAACACATCATTGCTGTACATTCATCTGATGATGGATTGGAATAAGATTACACTTAAATTTTAAGACCCTATCAGTGATCCACCCAAAATAGTCAAAATACTTGAAATTTGCAGGAAGAGCTTAAAAGTGAAGTTATTTTATCCTAAGAATTGACAGAATTAGTGTTCAAAGATATGAATCTCTATTCAATTACATGTTGTAGTAAGTGTCCGTACAGACAGTAATGACTAAAACATCTGTTTTGTCCTTACAGGTTATTAGGTTGCTTTTGATCTTGTCATTTGCAGTTAGACACCCATATTTGTTATAGACATGCAAAAATCTGAGTTTTTTTATGATTTTTTTCAATAAATAGTAAATCATTGATAGTGCCTTTAAGTGCAAAAATTGGTCAGTTTTCACATCAATGTCAGTAAAAGTAACATTACAGTAGACAAAAAAAGAGTGGTTTCCAGAACACTTGAAAAGAGGAGTAAGTGGCTACAGGAATAACACCACTAAATAAACTAGGTGTAGCAGACGACGTCAGTGCCAAGAGAGTGTTGGCGTCCCAAATATGGCCCTTGCCTAAATGAAGAGTCACAAAATGTTTATAAGTTGTGTCTTTAAATGAAATTTGAAATTAATCGTAATGTGTGGACTAGTAACAAACCATTTGGGTGGTAAATATTTTGTCTGTGCCATTTTTGTATAATTTCTGAGGGTTTGGGGAAACTGTGAAATTTCAATTTCTAGTAACACTCAACGTTTGAAAACATGCAAATCTTTCGATGCTCTGTAGCTCAAAAAATCAGCCTTCAACATATGAATTTTTTCATTTTTGTTGAAGAGGTATGGTCCTAATCTTCCAAAAAAATCTAGTTTTGAAATAACCAGTCGCTTTATAGCCAAGAAATTGACGTTTGGTGAGAGGTCATTTTGTACACAACTCTATGGGGAGTTATTTAGTGGTGTGATTCCTACACGGTTGCCAGAAATGTAAACTTCCACTCACAAATGCTTGATAAATGAATCTCCCAGAATACATTTTACTCTAGGTACTGCATCAAGGGGGTACCTTTGGAGTAGAGCTAAGAGTACCCATGGAGTAGCCTAAGCTCTGGGTTACACCGTGAGTAGGAATCTTGCTGTGTAGGGATGAATTTAGTATTCTGCCACCACTTAAAATTCGGCACCTTTAACATGCGGTTTATTCCGTTAACGTTGCTGAATTCGTAGCCTGTGGCAGAATACTAAATTCTTTCCCATTTATATAACTAACTCTTCAGAAAAGTCAAAATTAGTGACATTCTTCTGCATTGAAATCGAAGTGAAAGATCATTCATTTTAGAATGTAAAATCAGTCTCTTACACCAGTATCAACGTACACACAGTGTTAGCCTTGATTTGCTGTGTAAACTTCCACTCACAAATGCTTGATAAATGAATCTCCCAGAATACCTTTTACTCTAGAATTCTATCTAGATTCACACTAAAAGACAGACCCAGATATATCATACTCTTTAAAGTAAACAAGTGTAAATTTCACTCTCAAAAGAGCAAAATGCCTGTAAACCAAGATGAGTAGTTTTGACTTTAAAAGAGCCAATTTCTACTCCAAAAGAGTGAAAATCAGTCTAAAAAGAGTGAATTTCCACTCATTTGAGGAGTTAAATGAAGAACAACTCGTTCTGAGGAGTTAAACGAAGGACAACACGAAAACAAGTGGAAATCCACTCTTTTTGGACTAATTTTCTCTATTTGGGTGGAAATTCACTCTTTGAAAGTACAAAAACACTCATTTTAGAGTGGTTTACAAGAGTTCCACTCTTTTGAGGAGTGACATTTCACTCATTTACATTTAGAGAGTACAGTCACCCAAACACACACAAACACACCAACCAATGTGCATACCCGCAACCATATGCTATACACGCAGACACATACATGCACACATGCAAAACTTCCCAATATTAAGCGCACTACTAGACTGCCATTGCTTCCAATCAATTTCAACAGTTAATTTCATTTGTTTTTAATTCACTCGCAAACAGTCAAATCAAGCCTCCGCTCACTGACAAACATTCTACCATAGCATCTCCAGGCAGTCATTATGCCTCTCACCGATGCCAAAAACCCGAGCCGGGCACGTCTTGCGTAATCGGACAAAGAACTCGGCTCTCTTTCTCCCCCTGTGCAGATTAGGATTTTAAATCTGCCAACAAACACCGGTCCCTGGTAATTTGCTATAAACGTCCCCTAACAGCCCTGCACTATAAATAATAATATTGTTGCATTCCCGTTCAATAACAAGCCAGTATTGAACATGGATTTATGTAGCCTGCCAGGTAATACCAGCATCGCATCTCCATTTCAGATTTTACATTTTCAAGTTGCGGTCGCAGCATTAAAGTAAGTCCATAAGAGATTTGTTTTTCCCCTTTTCTCATGGCTCTATGTTTACCTAGGAATTGGTAAGTATATAGAACTGCAATAGGCTAAAAACTGTGAAATCAGTGCTGAGTTTTATCCTGTTTTGTTATTTCATGTTTTTAATAGTGTGAACGTGACTAATTATGCACATGGCAATTACACTTTTTGGCTTATTTGCATCAAAGAATTCCTATTCTATCAGGCAGGTCACGCATTTCTTGTGCATTATGCACCTATCAAAAAATGCCCCGGCCCCTGGGTACCCAGAGATGGCCGGGACTTGCACACGAGGTGTGTTTTTGAAATGTTAAACTCCCTGGCCAAGTCTCGGCCCTGTGGTGCAACATTTTTTATGTCAAACCCCGGCCAAGTCCCGACCCTAGGCCCTGTTAGCCAGGCAAAAGCAAAAGTGTCAAAATGAGTCAAAACCGATTGTGCGATTCATTTTGATTATGCTTGCTTTCAATCTCGTGTATTGTAGCTTGCTGCACTACATTTATGTTTTTGTAGAAACTTGCACTTCCGTTTGTCCCAACCCAAAATCCCGGCTTTTTTTTGACATGAGCGACATGAGGATCAACTCCCCGGCTATCCGGTAGAACAAGTCCCGATAAGTGCATTACATTGGTAATGTAATGTGCCTGTTCCATTGCTACAATGTATTTTTCCCTACAGGTTCAAGTCTGGATAAGTGCTACTCATAAGACCCCTTTTCAGGCTCCTTTTAGTTCAATGAGACCCCTATAAACCCCATCTCAGTTCCAGGAACTTAATTTTTTCATGTTAAACTCATCTCCTATAATGTACTTCTAGATACTACTAAAATGAAAATTGTGTCTGTCCAGCTCTGAATTTTGTCATTCTTTTGATGTATCTATCTTATATTTGGAATGGTGACGGGACATCCATGCAAGGTTCGTGATCACCTTTGGTGAGCGCCCCCAGGAGTCAAAGGTCATCCATCAAGGGATTCCACTGTGATGGATTCCACTGTGAACTACATTTCTATTTTTACTACATTTTTCTAAAAAATTTAGTTCAAAACACTTGATTCTCAACCTCTTTATCCAAAAAAGCAAGTTTGGAAGCTTTTGGAGATCCCATTTTGTGCTTCAAAATCCACTGTGGAGCCTACATTTTAAAAACGTGAGTGAGTGACACATACCTATCAAAAATATTTGAATGCCTCTATTCTCTTCTATATTCAAGCTCAATTTGAATGCAAGGTATAAGAAATGAATTTTAGCAATCATGAAATGTTGTTTCAAGATATTGACATTACATGTGTCATACTGCTGATGCAATGCATTTGAAAGGCAATTTAATTTGCTAACAAAATCATTTTCATCATGTTTTCTTGTCTGCATCAATGAAAAATATTAATTTAACACACACTTAATATCAGCTTTTGAGGCCCATTTCAGACAAAAAATTATCAATGCTGATTAAAGGTGTGTTTCATGATTTACATGGTGGGAAAAAGTGGGGCATCTAGAAGCTCCTTCCCGGGAAATTTGACCATTTGGAGGGAAATTTTGTCTTTTCAGACAAAGAAATACATTAAAATGGTGGGAAATCTATGGGATTTTTTTTTCTGCCTTGATGATTTATTTTAAACATATTTCCCCATTTGTGGGCATATGGATTAATAGATATTCACAATAAAACCTGATAGGTTATATACCACTAAATCTTTGGTACATTAGTCTATCTTTTATGGTATCTGAAAAACCTGCCTTTAAAAGTCTGAAAATGCAATGGTTATAAAATGATTGGTATGATGCAATGGTATGTTATTTATAATTTAAATGGCAAGTTTGAGGTAATTTACTCAGCATCATCGATTTTTACATTGAATTGCCCACTATAACTTAGTCATACTGTCTATAGAGCATTCACATTCTTGTCAAAATATCAGTATCCTCTATCCCTAACATGCACATAGACCAAAATATACCACGTCACTGAGGCTAGAAAATGCCTAGATCATGCGATGACGTCATCTAAGAAACCATATGGCATAAAATTGTTGGCCGGGCCAGTGACACCCTCGTGGCTTGCCCTCACCGGTCATGGGACTGGGCCTGCGGACCTTCCCTTCCTCCAAGGAGATAGGCTATAGGGCTATAGAAATATTTTCACCTCTGAGGCTTTGTTGACTGAATTGGCAGAGTTCGACAAAAGTATCAGGACTCAAAGAAACTCAACTTGCAAATGCAGCACAACCCCTTGAATTAAAAAGTTGACTAATGTAATAGACATTTCTGAACTGGCTCTTATATGGGTAACAGGAATCATATCACATGCAACAGCTATATCACAAAGATTTGGGGCATTATATTATTATTATTAAGATCTTATTTTTCCTCCATCATGACTTTAAATTGGCAACTCTTTGCCCAATCATGCTCTACTCATGGAAGTCTAGTTTTGTTTGCCACTGACCGATAAAATCTTTCTACTTTTTGCTCAAAAAAAAAACGCCAAACCTAGAGACCGACAAAACACAGAATTGGGTCGTTGCACTCCTTGAAATGATATATGATCAGACAAGGTAAAAAAGATTTTAAAAAAGTCTGCAGACTTGTAGAAATACCATAATATGGGATGCTATCAAGCCAAATAAGTCGCACGTCGCTAAAGGTGATTTGAGATATTGTCAAAGGTAGTGTGCCATTTTCTTTGTTTTTATTGTGAAAATGCAGCTGAAATTGCTCATAACTTGGTAACAAATAGTCCAATTTTGGTGTCATTTTCATCAAAACATGGAATTGATATGTTAATAAAAAATAAAATAGGAAATTGGATGCTTCCTGACAACTCATTTTGCCCGATAGCATCGCGTAAGCTTGTTCACATAATTGCATAATATTCTTCTGTTGCAACTCTCTTGCCACAAACAAAAACCCCAGCAGGGCTTTCGAATTCAGCAAGCATATTCATAGAATTTTTTCCCTTTTTAACCCACAGTGAATTTCTACGAGATAGTCGTTGTATGACAGTGAATATAATAACAACACAATATAACTGCACTGGTTTCACTTAGTACCTGTGATCCTTAGAGACTTCCTTAGTAAAGTATGTGCATTCATAGAATCGGGTTTATTGTGGTTATGACACAATGCTTATATTAAATCAAGGATCTTGTATATAAAACCCACTCAGGCTAAAAAGGAGTGGAGAAACAAGCTTGTTTCTTGTAGCCTAGGCTGCATTTTGAAGCAAAAATAGCACTTCTATTGATACACTGGAGAGCAAGAGACCAGAGGAGCATTAGCTCTGCAACACTTTAAATGTTACTTGACCTCTTAATGACCTTTGACCTCTAATAACATGACCCCTGGCATATACATGAGGAAGTCATGTTTACCACATGGTCATTTCTCATTTCTGGGAGGAAACAGCATTTTAAGCATTTACCAAAAATGACCTGAGTGACCTCTGGATGACCTTTCCATATCAAAAAACACCTCACATGGCTCAATCCTAAATGATCATTTGAGCAAAGCAATCTTCCACGCAAGGAATGGGTCACCTTAAACCGGATTCGCACAGGAGTCGGTCGCTTCAACAGCAATATGCACCGATGGGGATTGCGACCACCTCCAGCCTGCCAATGTGATTTTCCATCACAGACTGTAGATCACTTTCTCATTGAGTGCCCTACCTTTCGTCCACTGGTGGACATAGACTTCTCAAAGTGAGCTGGCTCCACCATCTACAACATATTTAGCTGCTGCCTCATACACAAGAAGAAGAAGAAGCAAAGGTGGTACATACACAACCATTTAAACATAAGAAAGATAATTTTACCAACTCTATAATGATAAACTCTGTAAGGGTCATTCTTTGTAATTGACTTGTGTCGCCTGCCATCACGGTTTGTGAATGATAGGCCTCACATGACCTTTGACCTTGACATGTGACCTTTGACCTCATAAACATGAGGGTTTGCATGTAAACTCTACAAACCAAGTTTGTTTCCAATTGAACTTCATCTTTTCAAATGAGGTCAATTTTACATTTTCATCTTACAACTTCACCTCACATGACCTTTGACCTAGGTATGTGACCTTTGACCTCATCAACAAATGGGGGATGCCATGTTGCACCTGTGACCCAAGCTTGGTTTAAATCCATCAAAGTATGTGGATATTACAGTCAAACCCTTTTTCACGACATACATCAACAACAAAAGACATCAACAACAGACATCAACAACAGACAACAACAGTGGACAAAGTGATCCCTATGTGTCTTCCTGCCTTAAGGCAGGCGACACAAAAAGCATGCAGTCACATGACTTTAGTGAACTTTTTCAAACCAGCTATCAAAAGATCTGAAAGTTCTAAATCTTGTCAAGTAATGTTTTTTCATTCTAAATCCAATGGAGTTTGTGTGCAAAATCTAAAAAAGTTAGTTATTTCTCTATGTCATAATGGCCATCAGATGAGGCTATATTATACTGTAATAGCAACCTTA
This sequence comes from Ophioderma brevispina, assembly GCA_023653785.1. Classification (NCBI taxonomy): domain Eukaryota; kingdom Metazoa; phylum Echinodermata; class Ophiuroidea; order Amphilepidida; family Ophiodermatidae; genus Ophioderma; species Ophioderma brevispina. The sequence goes on from JAMKCH010000425.1 coordinate 64,147, forward strand.
GTGCATTGCCACTCTTGGTAATGCACTATGGTTGCAAGCATGTAGTGTATTAAAGCAAGCATAGTGCATTACCAAAAGAAACAATGCACTATGTTAGCAAGCATAGAGGATTGCCACTCTTGGCAATGCCCTCTGATAGCAAACATAGAGCACTGCCATTCTTGGCAATGCACTCTGATAGCAAGCATAGTGCATTACCAAAAGAGGCTATGCACTATGTTAGTAGGCATAGAGGATTGCCATGCTTGGCAATGCACTCTGATAGCAAGCATAGTGCATTACCAAAAGAGGCTATGCACTATGTTAGTAGGCATAGAGGATTGCCATGCTTGGCAATGCACTCTGATAGCAAACAGAGTGCATTACCAAAAGAGGCAATGCACTATGTTAGTAAACATAGAGGATTGAAACACTTGGTGCTGCACTCTGATAACAAGCATAGTGCAATGCCACTCTTAGCAATACATTGTGATTGCAAGCATAGTGCTCTTTTGTTCAGAGTTATGACAGCTATCCTCAACAAGGTGGTTCTTGAACTGCTAGTTTTACCTGCTTTCACAATATATCTTCAACAAGGCTTCATTCAATCTCTGTACAAGTTAACTTCTAATGACCTTTGACCTTCAATCCTTCCATGACATTTTTTTTTTTTTTTTTTTTTTATGGTTGCAAGCATGTAGTGTATTAAAGCAAGCATAGTGCATTACCAAAAGAAACAATGCACTATGTTAGCAAGCATAGAGGATTGCCACTCTTGGCAATGCCCTCTGATAGCAAACATAGAGCATTGCCATTCTTGGCAATGCACTCTGATAGCAAGCACAGTGCATTACCAAAAGAGGCTATGCACTATGTTAGTAGGCATAGAGGATTGCCATGCTTGGCAATGCACTCTGATAGCAAACAGAGTGCATTACCAAAAGAGGCAATGCACTATGTTAGTAAACATAGAGGATTGAAACACTTGGTGCTGCACTCTGATAACAAGCATAGTGCAATGCCACTCTTAGCAATACATTGTGATTGCAAGCATAGTGCTCTTTTGTTCAGAGTTATGACAGCTATCCTCAACAAGGTGGTTCTTGAACTGCTAGTTTTACCTGCTTTCACAATATATCTTCAACAAGGCTTCATTCAATCTCTGTACAAGTTAACTTCTAATGACCTTTGACCTTCAATCCTTCCATGACATGCAATGTCTCTAGGGTATACCTATGACCCAAGTTTGGAAGCAACTACAGTTAAGGTATCCATGCATGTGCAATTTGAAACTGAAATCTTAAATGTGTATATTGTGATCCTAGCACTTCATTTTTTGTTTATGGTTCACTATATATGCATGAGAAAAACTTATTTCCAAAATGCCCCTTTAACACATACTCACACAAAACACATCTCAGAAGCATATATGTGAGGATTATTGAGCAATGCCTTTGGTTGGGTATATGAGATTATGGAGCATTTTAAATGATATATTTCTTTGCAACTGCATTTCCCATGCGTTTCAACTCCCGAACATCAGCTTATGTTTTACACACTGCACTATAAACAGCTCACTCTAAGTGGATGTTGAGCTTGTTTTTTTTTTTTTTTTTTTTTTTAACCCCTGACTGTTCCCAATCCGCCCCAGCCTCAAACAGCGGGCCATGTTAGGAGCGTCCGTATCATGGATACACGCGGCCCCGGATCAGCACACTAGCTGAACAAATCCTGACACCACCACAAAGACATTACCAATGACTTGTGGATACGAGCAAACAAACAAACTATATATGCATGAGAAAAACTTATTTCCAAAATGCCCCTTTAACACATACTCACACAAAACACATCTCAGAAGCATATATGTGAGGATTATTGAGCAATGCCTTTGGTTGGGTATATGAGATTACGGAGCATTTTAAATGATATATTTCTTTGCAACTGCATTTCCCATGCGTTTCAACTCCCGAACATCAGCTTATGTTTTACACACTGCACTATAAACAGCTCACTCTAAGTGGATGTTGAGCTTGTTTATAGCTTCAAGCAGTCCAGGTCTAATTGTTTACACCTTAGGGTTAGCACAGCATGGAGAGCTTTACCTTTAGCATTAGCTTCTGAAAGGTGTAAGAGAGTCGTAGCTGTCCATTTCTGTTGTCTATTGTTCTGGGGCCCTACCTGGTGATGTTGGTATAGCGAGGGGTGCACAGTTAGGCTATGCTATGCCTGGTTTTGGCAAATTGCCTGTGGCTCTGATTTTAAACCATCAAAAATGATAAGACCGCGGGGGGGGGGGGGTTCTCAACTTTTTTGGGGGTAGGTATGTGCCTCCCGGATTTCAAAAATTGAGGCTCCAAGGCTGATTTGAGGCCCAAAGAATGGGGTCTCCAGAACTAATTTTTCCAAAAATGTAGAAAATAGCTGCTATTTTCCTCCTCATTTCCAGCTACTTTGAAGGTTTTTTTGAAGAAAATTTGGTAGAATATGGCTTTTGGACAATGAAAGTAGGGTCCTCAGAACTGAAATGGTCCTAAAATGGGGGCCCTGGAACTGAAAAATCGCCTGAAAATTGGGGTCGTATAGCGGCACATATCAATACTTTCATCCCAATGTGAGAACACACCCCCCCCCCCGGGATAAGACACACCAAACTTATATATCCTAGCATTTACCTTTACCTATATTCTGAATATATTTAATCAGAGCGTCAATTTGATCGTGTCCCCCACCCTCCTCACGTCATCACCTTTCTTCAACTGGGCCAATTATTTATCAAGTCAGATTTCACCACTCTTCACTTGCTTTACAAAAAACAAAGTCACGCTATCACTATATCTTCAAATTTGTTAGTCCATGCTTCACCCTTTGATTTATTACCAAAGGGCCTTCATTTTGTCAATTTGGCAGATCTGAGCTTTCCCAAAACAATAAAAAAAAACCACTCCCCACCGTTTTTCACCCATACTGAAAAAATTACATAGTTCAAGCTTCACTACTGTTTTCATCACATACTTGCCATTGCCTAGTTTAAGCTTCACCACGGTTTTCACCTTCCTATTAGCTTTTGATGTATTTCAATCTTCGTCTTTCACAATCATACTTCTCCAATGTTCATTTATTACAATACCATGACTACAATTATGATCAAATCCTGAATTCCCACACTTTCTTACAACACAAGTCATCAAGTTTCCAAAGATGAGGCAACATTATTATTTATTTTGTTTTAAATCCAATGTTTCCTTCCGATACATTTTTGTTGTATAACAATAAAAAAACAAGATTATAATATGTATACAAAACTTTTTTAACACAACTCTTGTTTACTCTTGTTAACTGTTATAAAACACTATCTATTGTTAAACTGTTCCTGTTTCCAGACAAGTTCCAGGTTGGCATTGTTAGCTTTGACATGGTGTTTAAAATAATGTACACTCTTAAAAGTGATCATGTTGCCTTTTGATCATCATTTTGAACAATACCCATGGATTTAATTTAGGTTTGTGTACAAATTCATGCTTACTACACTGTTAACTCCTTACAATGTAAAACATGTTTGGGCGTGGTTTCAAAGCTTTTAAGGATTTTTTCAAGATTGTTTCACTCTGTGGTCAACTTTCCAGAGTGAAATCCAATTTCCAAGAGTGAAAAAGTACAATCTAAAATTTTGTGCGTTTGCATTGTGCGTGTGGTGTTGCGAGCGTGTTTGGGAGTTGTGTATGTAATATATGTGTGTGTGTGTATGTGTGTGTGTCTGTGTGAATTTCCAAGGACCAGAGTGAAAAATTCATCCAAAGATTTTTTTTGCGTTTGCATTGTGTGGGTGGGTGGGTGGGGGGGGAGTGGCAGCCGCGTGTATGTTTTGTATGTAGGTTTATGTATGTGTGTCTGTGGTATGTGTGTGTAGGTGTATATAGTTTGTTGTATAATATGTGTATGTGCAAGATGCACACATACTGATAGTTTCAATTGAATTGTTTATTCTTCTTTTGGCAAGTAATTCTCCATAGGCTTGAAGTATAGTATATACTAAACAAACTTATTCACAACAAATGCTCTGCAATAATCTTTGTTTTCATTTAGATATTTTGCAAAGCATATAAGAATATTTTTATTGGAAAGGGTTTTACTAAGTGTAAGGGTGGACAGCATCGCCGTTCACGGTAATATCGCACTACATCCTTGGGTAATCTCCCTGGGTAATCGGATGTCCTGACGTTTGACAAAAAATTTCCTTTTATTTGCTGTTAACTATTTCGCCTGAAAACGTAGCTCAGCTATGATTAATTCCTTGGTTCCTAAAAAATGATAGCTAATGATAAGATTTACCTGTGATGTTGCTGAAACGTGTATGTTATGCCTTTACGATGGCCTACTATAAGGTGGTGTGGTCAATTATGCTTTTCCCCGAAGCCGTTTTTTTTTCCAGAAGCCGTTTATTTTAATTGTCGTCCAGGGTTGTTGGCAAAGTTGATTCCATTAATTCATGATCGTTTAAATACCATCTCTCTGGTTGAAAATCAACATTTGACAACTGACTTTAGCCGTAAACAATCATTAAATGCTGTCAACGAACTTCCCCCTATTCATAATATTTGAAGCTAAAACCACACAATCGGATCAATAAGAAGGGGTCTTCCAGATCATCGGCAAACACGAACGATCGAATGTGCTGTCGTTAGAGCGGCAGCACATAAAGCTATTACGCTCTCGATGATGACAGTTTTTACATCAAGCTCCAGTTTTCACAACAAGCTCGTTCAAGATCAGTTGACGATTCACGCAAATTAATAACACCAAGAGTACGCAAATATTAAGTTAAAAAACCGGAAAAAAATTAACCTAAATTAATACGTAGAATAAATAATAATCAATAAATTTTTTAGTAAGGAGTTAAAAACTGGAAGACAAGTATCGAAAAAATAGCAGTCAAAGGCAACGTGGATGTAACCCTTGACGAGGCTCAGTGGGAAACCCGCCGACTATGACGGCCATTACGCCAATGTGGTTTGGTTACGTTCTTTCATCATTTTTTGCGAGCCGGATTTTGTAACATGGAGGTGGAAACTATTTCATGGTCTCTTAATTGCACCGATCTTTGCTGATAGGATATGGGTTATCATTGTCAACCGCAATCAAAATCGACTCATCTTTATTCCATGTCCATATTTGTTTGTTATGTCTTTCACCGGTTATCTCTTTAGCTTTTCCTTTGCTTTGTTTTGCCGCCGACTAAGGCGGTGTGAATGGAAGGGATGGTCTTTAGTTACGTAAAATTATAACCGGTAATTTTATAATTTCTTGCTTGAGACGGGCATTTGTTTATTTATTTTTCATCTTATCTGAGTAAGGGGCCTACCCTATATTTCATACATGTTTGTTTTAATTTTACTAGTTCTATGTGATTAACTATTTACGTCTTTTTCATCCCTGGAAATAAAATGAGAAGTCCATTTACGTTACAGCCAATGGTTCCGGCAATCGCTGATGCAAGTCAATTATTTTCACATCGATTGGTTTGAAGTAAAGTTGTAAAAACATGAGGTAGACATAAAGCGACACGTAGATCAGTCATGATCTCGGATTATCCCAAGATTATCATTTACTCTTCAATACAACCCATTTACGTGTACACTTCAAACTGTTAGCAGCGTGGTAATGTATACCCCCGTGCGTCGCAACAATTATTGATTTGATAACATAACTACAACCAAAGTTGTTCTTAGTTTCATAATTGCAGTGCTGCCGACTCTCTTGTCGGTGATCCGCCATACGCGGTGATGCTTCATGGTGTCTTTGTGAGGATTTGTGAGGAATTCACGATTTCGACATGTTTCGACGCGACCGAGCGGTAATGGATTCGACGTCTTATCCAGCAATCACAAATCACACGTCAAAGCTTCACCCCTTCAAAAACCTTAAGTTAAAGCTCACAAATGAAAATAAAGAACGCCAGGACTTCACTATAGTAAGAAATATATTGACCTGAGCTTCGACGTCGAGTCGTCGTCGATATTTGGCGACCGTGAGGAGGGTGGGTACACGCTTCAATTTGACGCCTGCATTAGGTCCAAGTCCTAACAAACCAAACCAAACGTGTGACTATAACAGATGCAATTTCTTTCCACCCCATGTTAATTTTAAGGGGGCTGCACAATATTTATTTCCCTCTGATTTCATGATTCTTACCTTTTTATACTTAATAATATTACATAGAACTCGGAGAAACTGGCGAGTACAGAATTAAATCAAGACGAAAAATACACGGTCTCGACCCGTACCTCTCGCTAATCTGGTGTGAATTAACCACTGTGCCAACAGAGGACTGTGTTTAATTAGATCCCAGAGCACGACGCTAATGTATTTCAGTCTTTATTTCAAGTTTCAGTGGCCGTGGATTTATTATATAATTTTTTTAGAAGGGTGGGTCTATATGCATGATTTAGCAGACTCTATGACGTGCGACACTCACTTCAGCACGCACGGATCAAGCAAATGATACAACCCGAGACGGTAACTTTGATAATATTATATAGAAGCTTTTCTCGGAGAAGCTGGCGAGCACAGAATTAAATAAGACGAAAAAAATACCGGTCTCACAACCCTGGACCTCTCGCTAGCTAGGCGTGAGAATTACCGATAGGCCACAGAGGACTGTTTTTTAAGTGGATCAGAAGAAACGAATGCTTATGTATTTCAGTCCTTATTCAGAGTTTCAAGCGGCCGTGATTATTATTCCTGCCCCTCCTGCCCAAAAACCAAATAATGCATCATATGCATTGCACTGCATTGATTCATTATAACACAGAAATTATGCCACTAAAATTAGAGTATACATGCTATTAAAAATGCCATGTCCTTTTTTGCTATAGTGCAGAGTAAAATAAAATAAACAAATATGATCTTATGAGAATGTCTATTCAATTGTCAGTGGAAAAATTTTGCAATTTGACCAGAATCTTCGCAACTTGACTCTGGTCCAAATTTGGACCAAACCTCACTTGATCCTGAACTGTTTTCTCTGGGTATGGCATTGTGTGGGATGCAAAGAAAGAGATCATTTAAAAAGGGAGCTGAAAATTTTGGTGCCCAGGGTAAATATTATTAGATTTTCCTCTGATAATTAAAAAAAATTACACTTTTTCAAATATTTCTAGGAAAAACCTTCCTCCCTTGTTAAAATTCTGATGTGTGCTATAGAACAAACATGTCCAGCGATAACCCTTCACCTGGAACCCGTGCTAGGCATTTCCTGGGCTTCATTGCCTCTTGTGACACACATTCCAGCAACAATTTGTGGGCGACCAGAGGAATCAGGTTACACTTTCATTGAAAAACGTCCTACAAGCAAGACATTATGTCTATAAATCAAGGGCCTTCTGGCCAAAACGCCTATGTCTCCTAGCAGTAGCAATGGTTCACTCACTGCACTAAACCATGAAACTGCTGACGCAAATCCGGGCTATCTTCTATCCCAGGTTGCAAGTTATAAGAGTTAAACCTCAATCAGATACGACGCGATACCTTGTTGTTGCAGGACATTGATAGGATAGATGTTTTTACCTCAGCACTGATGGGATTGCTTTTCTCTTTATCTGGCTAGTGAATATGCAGTTCACAAAAATCACAAAATCTTTGGGCTGGTATTCTGAAATGTGGAGTCCTACCTTTAGACCTGGGATTAACCGGGGTTTACCAGGTTAGTACTACATGAGGGACCTTTTTTCCTTTCAACATACTGTGATGTGAAAGTTAAATGTAATGGGTGAGAAATTCCTCATGGAAGGGCCGAAACAGCCCATCCATCCACATGAAATTGGCTGGAACAGTCCATCCATGAGGAAGGTCCACTCATGTAGGACTACCCGGGTTAATCCTGGGTCTAAAGTTAGACTCCCTTGTAAGAATACCAACTTGCAAACTACCAATTTCAATAGGCGTATGAATTAGGAAATCTACACCATATTTCAAACGACTGAGGTATAGAGGTGTTGTTGTTTAGTTGTTTGAACTTGTGAACATTCTAATAAGAATTATGCAGTATGTATTAGACGTTCCCCATATATAGGTTGTTGAATGAGGTCATTAAAGTTTAACCTGAAACTATTCCAGGATCAGACCTCATCATGCCCTGACACTCAATGGGGCTTTTGAACCCAAGACACTTTATTGCAACCTGCTGATGACCCACTACACTTAATTGTTTAAAACCACCTTGACAATTACAAAATGGTTGCTAAGTTATTAAAGGGTTGTTGTATTTCATTGGAAAAAAGTACAAAAAAAATACTCTGCAGAACGTATTTGAGCAACACCGCAAGCTGCTGCATTGGCATGGGTGCAATAAACTTGAGCAAAAATAACCTTCACTTAATAATCAGTTTTGTAGTAATTCAAAGGATTGCCAATGACTCATCTCCATTTTACGAGTGCCCTCGAGGGAACAGCATTCCTGCAAAACATCGCCGGCCGTTTGAATCCTTAACAAGATTATGAAAAGAAGTAGAAAAACGAAGAAGAAGAAGACGGGAAAAATTGTGATGTGCTTGACTGGGCAGGAAGAGCAAGTAAGAAATCATAACCTAGTTTAAGTGTCTGCGGCCCCCAGTAATGACAATCAATGAACGTATCATGAAAAGTACTAAACCACCCTGGAGCGATGTCATGCCCGCAAAACACAATTAAACACTTGCGACAATCCCTCCCCCATTAGAAGAAAAGAGAAAAAATCGCATCATGTTGTAACCCCCGAGGCCACGAGCGGATCAACATGCTGCACTGTTGGGAGCTTCCCTAAATAGTCTGCCTTTGCCGACTGTTGATGATTTTTACAGTAACCCATTGTCTACACTGCATGTCTGTCAAGCTAATTTTCCGCAACACTATGCAGTATGGGTAATCAGAATCCCGAAATTACATAAGAGACCGCCGACTTGAACGTGATTGTTACGTGCATTTTTTGGCATACATCTCGACCCAATGCATGTTAGGGTACTTCTGAGTTTTGTCCTGATATAACACAAATTTGTCCTCTGGTCCGGGCGCTTCATTTATCCAATCACTCTCCACTACTGAATAACTGGATGTGCATAAAAATAGCAGTTTTATTGTGAGCGCTGCAAAATGTCAAATCTTTGCTTATTCACAAGAAATCTGAAGATCTGGCAAGTAATGATGATGTGTGGATAGGATAACAAAATGACTTGCTTATAATTGCCCGTCTGCTCTTTCCAACCCAGGAATTAACCCTACCTTACTCCAAGCAATCCCCGTCTTTGCCCTTAATTCTGCACCAATCTTGTTGTAATGCTTAACTGCTTATTTTAATCCTTAGTATCTGATGAAAATCATCCATAATTGAAATCCATACACCTTAAATCTTGCACACAGTCAAGAGGAGTTGCTAGTCATTTTTATCACAAACTTGTTTCAAAACACAATAATATTAACTACATGTGGAAAGAAACACCTTTGCCAAGAAAATGAAATTCACCTTTTTGCCTTTGATAAAAAAGAGGAAAAAAATTTAATTTGGGACACGTTAATATGGTGTACACACTGTACAACTTGCCAGAGCATGTCTTTTGGTCTTTGTACAAGCATGGCGATTGAAAATTTTTTTTGTTACACAGGTTTTTCAACTGATTTCATCTATCATCTACAGGATGCATCTGCCTGCTATTTGAGTACTGAGAACATTGGTTATATAACAACATCCTTGACTAGGATTCAGTACACAAACTACAGTATGTGAAACTTTAAGTTACTTAATTGCAGATATTCTTGAAAATGGCTATAATGGTCAAAATGTTACAAAAGAAAAAAATAGAGACGGTATTACAGGTAGGTTATCCAAATGAAAGTCATCAGTAAAGTATCTTGGACAGCGAGTGAGTACAACGGGAAAAGGTTAAAGCACATTCAGCAAGAATACAACAAATGCATGAAGTTCAATGATCTCTAGAAAGTTCTACCCCATTACCTTTGCCCTTAAACTTGGCATACCCCTTCAAGTGAACAAAGGCCTTGTTGCAAGGCTATCAACATGCATAGGGAAATGACTAGAACATTCCCCTGGCAATTATGGCAAGTGTGTCCAAAAGCATTAGGAAATTGCAAACGTTAATTGACCCTAGCAACATGACCTTTGACCATCAACTGCAACCTTCAGAACCACCTCTGACAGTCTATCCTCTTGCCAAGTAGAAGTGCTCAGGTGTTTTACTGAAAACTTACTTGTGTATAAATTAAGTCAGCACCAAAGATCTAGGAATGTATGTAGGTTGCCCCTTGCATACTGATGGCTCTGAAAAGAGCCATGCTCACTACTAAAGATTGCCCTTTATCTACAGATGAACACTGCAGATCACACCTAGCCTGCTGAGGGATTGTCAAAGCAAGTGGCTCTGAAAAGTCTACTGATGGCTAAGAAAAGAGCTGTGCTCACTACTAAAGACTGCCCTTTGTCTACAGATGAGCACAGCTGATCGCTCCTTGCCTGTTGAAGCATTGTAAAAGCAAGTGGCTCTGAAAAGGGTCTACTGATGGCTCTGAAAAGAGCCATTCTCACTACTAAACACTGCCCTTTGTCTACAGATGAGCACAGCTGACTGCCCCTTGCCCACTGAAGGATTATAAAAGCTAGTGGCTCTGAAAAGAGTCTACTGATGGCTCTGAAAAGAACCGTTCTCACTACTAAAGACTGCCCTTTGTCTACAGATGAGCCCACCTGACCACCCCTTGCCTGCTGAAGGATTGTAAAAGCAAGTGGCACTGAAAAAAAGCCTGATGGTTCTGAAAAGAACCGTTCTCACTACTAAACACTGCCTCTTGTCAACAGATGAGCACAGCTGACCGCTCCTTGCCTGCTGAAGGATTGTAAAAACAAGTGGCTCTGAAAAGAGTCTACTGATGGCTCTGAAAAGAGCCGTGCTCACTACTGAAGACTGCCGATTAAGATTAAGAAACACACCACCCCTTGCCTGCTGAAAGATTGCTCTTTTTCAATATGTGCATGATTCCATAAAAATACAGCAAAAACCCACTTGAAAATAAGCACTACCACAAAAATAACAGCTAACACGGTTACACTCATATGTCCACAGTTCCTATTGTGCACAAGGGCAAGGAACGCTAAGGGCAAGGAACGTTGAGGCCACTTAAGAAGCCGGAATTTCCCTTGTCATATGCCTGAAATCACACTTGATGATCTGATGAAAACAACACCAAGTCACCCGCCAGCCAAGCAATTAATTAAGATAGAGAAGGACTTTTTTCCTGCATTTACAGGTCAATAAAAACACTGCTGAACCAAATGCTACTGAATACAAGGTTGGGCAGCATTATTGAACAAACTGTTGAAATAAATTGCCACATGATACAATGTGGCACTCCAGTGAAGTTACATTGCTGTGGGCAGACAGGTATTTGGTACAAATGGATATTTGTTCTGAATACCCCACCGACAGTAGGTGAATCTTATTTAATTTCAGCACCCTTTTTAGCACAGCTGTTTTGACCCCATGCAAATTTTCTCTTTTATTTTTCAAACAATTTTAAGCAGAGGCAACATAATTTTGACAACTGTTATAAGTAGGGCCATGCAAGAGCCTATTACTCCTGCTTGCCATATAGGCTTATATTATGATTTGTATGTTATAGTGCCCTCTATATGCTCATTCGCCATAGAGATCTGTGTAAAACTATATTTTTGAGGGAAAAAAAATCATAATTCGCCACAAAGAAATTTGGTAAAATTTGCACAGGATATAGCTTGTATGTATGATGTATGTCTTTCATCAATATTTTGACCAAAAAAAGTGAACCTTGACCAGAATGCAACGTCCAAATTTGATGACACTTGGTATGTCGGTAGTGGTGGACACAAGTACCATATTACATATGCAAAGTGCCTACTGTAAACATACATATTAATGAGCTCATTTGCATATTTGTTCTGATTGGCAGTGAAGGCCAGGAACTCTTAATTCTGGTTAAATATCTTTCCCCAGAGAGACTGGTGCACTCAAGCTGTGGAAAAAAAAACTCATGTGCCCCTGGCTAGATTTGAACTGGCAACTTTCTGTATACTAGATTTGTATTTGTAATCTCTTATTTTGTTTTGCCCGTGGTCAAGTCAGGAAAGAGCATCTTTTTGACAAAATGCCTGTTGACAACACCACTAATGTACTATTACATGTTTGGGGGAACATGCACTAACCTGGCCTCTGTAAGGATTAAAAATCTTGGGTGGACTATTTTCTTGCATGGCATCTAAAAAACATGCTATAAAATGCCTAAAAATGCACTAGTTATATTAAAGGCCGACTCAGAGATTTCCTGAGGAGAGTGCCCTCAATTTTCAAACAAATTATGTTTTATGCATAAATATAATGCTTGGCATATACTAATCACTGTGTGAAATAGCTAAGCTGAAATCGAAGTCCTTCATATAGAAAATCACAATTTTATTATAAAATTCTGGATCCGGAATTTTTTACACAGTATCCTATGGCACTGTTATGATATACATAAATGTTTATTGCATCAAAACAAAAAATCTGATTCATCTCAAACTTTGGAATTGAGGATTTTAGGTGACTATCTATAGTTCTAGTTGACTATTTTTAATTAATACCTACAATAATTATATTTCAAAATTTCTGAGTCAGCCTTTAAGAAAGTGGTGGAATTTCTTGACTGACATGTTAGATTGGTATTTTTTCTTCAAGTAAATGGCATTTGGACAGTAAATTGAGGCAATTTACTCCGTGCTCAACAATTTGACATCGATTTGCCCCTTTTAGGCGCACAACCGACCTTAGAGCATCTCATGCAGAGTGCTCAGATACGCTGTGAGTTTGGTGATTCGTAACTAACAAAATTTTCTGGTCGCCATATGTTGAAAATTTGGTTATTCGGTGATTTTTAGCCTGAACTTTGGCGTGGTATTGTTGTATTTCCACTGTGAGAGTCTTTTAAGGTCCATGGCCCGATTGCTAATAGCCTCGTCCCCAGAAGCCCCAGATTTTACCATAAGTGGTCAACATTTTGGTATCAGAAGAAAGCTACTATTTTTCTCATTTACCCTGTGAAATCTTAGAGCCAAATGATGTTTGGTTCGGAAGTTATAAGTGAAAATGTGCCCCATTTTGGTCAACCAATATTAATTTACACAGTACTCTATGGAGCTTATAAAATCACGTTTTTAGCTCTCGCATCAAAACAGATTGAAATATAGGCGCGAAACTTTACAGATGGGGTTTTGGAGTGAAGGCCAATCTTACAAGATGAAAACTTCATATCCTTAAATCAGGCCACCCCCCTTTAACCCACCAATAATGTTCACTGTTGCCGCAATACAGTTTACGGGTACATTATCAAAATTAAGAATAGCATAATGTAGCTGAAATGCATCCTATGATAATTTTTTTTTTAAGTTTCTAAAAAATCAGAGAACCAGGAATCAAATTGGCAATTCGCTGGAATTTGCTGAAACAAAACATCCATGTACATTAGTCTATGTACAATTACTTTGCAAACAGAGACACAGCTATATCTTGTCTAATGAACATTTTATCCATAAGAGAAGTTCACAGCTATTCTTTCTTCCTCTTTAAACACAGCCTTATATAGCTGAACAGGAAAATGTGTAACTGTATCACCCCCCTGACTACTAATAGTATTTTCAACTCCCAAATTCCATCTACTCTAACCAGCTAACACGTTCTTGCAAACTGCTAACCTCCACCTCAATTCCAAGTTATCTGTAATGTACCTACAGCACCATTGATGCTCTTAAGGTTTTGATGTGGTTTGATTTGTTTTGATTAATTAAAATGTCTTCCAAATAATCTACATGTCTTAAAATAACCATTTTATAATTAAAGTCAAAGAGCTTCAATCTTAATTTGCCCCGCCGTGCAGGTAAAAGTCAATTTTAATCAAGTTCTTTGACTTAAAACAAGTGCTAGTGTGACCTTTTTGTGTAAGGTTAAAGGCAGAGGGAAAATGTCTCCAGAAATGACATGTCTAAGAGCATTACTAGATTTGAAATTTGGACATTTTAGTACAACACTTTTTCCACAATTTAAACAAAATTGTAAAAGAAAACTTTGTAACAAAGTTTTGTCTAAAAAATCCTCAGACAAAAAGTAATTTCACTGCAGTGCCACATTGTGGTCTTTGGTAATTTGTTTCATTTTTTAACAAACTTTAATTCCCTGGGGGTGGCTTAGGCAGTGGTGTCTCAAGTCTCATTTATTATGACAAAACCAGAATAAAAACAAAAATAAAACAATGGCAACACAGTTTGACTACTGATTCAGATTATGTATTCAACTTACATCACACCATGAAAGAAAGAGATAGAAGAAACCACAACGACTTCCACAATCCGATTTTAATCTGTTTATCCATTCACCCGCACAAAAGGAATGGATTCAACAGCGACCCTTTGATCATAATTCCTCTGCCGCAATCGATGATCGGCGAGCAATCATGACTGTAGAATTTTTTGAAAACTCTATGTCCAAACACGTAGAAGTGTAAAAGTATATTGCATATTACAACATGTTCCGCCTGTCTCTGGTGTGTATTTGTACTCATAATGTATTATAAACATCTTTACTTGTATGCAAAATATTTTTGATTAATATTGTAACAATTAATTTTTCACTGTAATGCATTATTTAGATAATTATTTATCATATTGTTTTTGCTGTAGGCCTATTCTATGATGAACAAATAAAAATTGATTGAAGATTGAAGGTAATTTGCAATGAGATTATACCCCTTGCGGGACCTGTTCTCAATACATTAAAAAATATACACATTTCAAATAGCCAATATACAAGAAAAATGACACTTGGTGCTTTCTGCAAGAAAGAAATACACACTTAGGGTTATTTTGCTGATATGTTTAGGTTAATTTTTCCTATTTGTATCATTGAACCAGTCACAATCACAACTGAATTTGTACCCCCAGCGGGACTAGAACTTGATTAATTTGAATTTGATAGTCATAACGGTAGTCCCGCATTTGCAGCTAGTCCCTCTTTTTTTCGGAATGAGCATGGGTTACCGACCAAAATCCAAGAACCCCCCGGGCATGTTGATCGGTTTGAGTATTTACTTCGCAGCATATACCTCGTGCTGATTCAGTGATTCCCGATGACCTGGAATCTTTATGCAATGAAGAAATAACCACGAACTGAGAATTTTCTTGAGCGAGAAATTCTGAATAGGATTATCCTCGGAAGGGCCACTTACTTGAGAGAATATGAATAACAATTGCAATTATGGGGCAGCAGATAGATCGTTCAAAAGCCAAGTGGGTCGATGTTGTTCCTTCTTATCTCTTTCTTCCATGATCACACATACATACATCATGTGCCTCTCAGCTCAGCTGGCGGCACACAAAAACTAATCTATTCTTGTTAATCCAGAGAACTCTGCAGTTTCTACTACAGACCGAATTCTTCACTCTTTCACACTTCAGTATTGATGAGTCTATGAAAAGGCAGTCTCTGTATACGTAAAGGGGTTTAAACCAATACTGAATGTGCAAAAGCACCAAACATATCGCCTCGTTGAGACTTGGCAGTTTATTTTCACCAATAAATAGTGCATAATGTATTTTTTGCAATATGATACAGCCGACATGGGGCAAAATAAGGTTTGCTTCTTCTCAGCATCTAACGCTCAGAGTTGTAGCCTGGCTATTAAAAAAATATCATTAGCCTGATGATCAAATTGGACTTTCATCATTTTGTCTTTAGACAGTATTTAATTCCCTCGTCCTAGACTTGCGGTCAAAGAATATTGTGTGTTAATTTTTTTTTAAGACAGCCAAGGAGAAGTATATATATTGAATAGGATGTTATGAAATATACAAACAGTAGAAAGAACATGTCACTTTGATGAATGGTCAATACGATGGACATTAATGGAGAGGAAATTATGATTTCACTTACTTGCCATTAGGCAAAACTATACTAGAGTTAAGTAAAAAGTACATTGACATTTGGTCAAAATTAACTGTTAAACATAGCTTTCATGCAAGGCATTGTGTTTATTTGATTCCTGCAAGTCCATGTATATGATGTGATTTATAGAGGCCCTCTCGTGGGGAATCTCTACACACACCTTTCCAAAATTTATTTTATGTGTTGTGTTTTTCTTTATTTCGGATAAATAAATTTCCGTAACAATTCCTGGGAACTGATTGGGCAATACATAGTAAGGCCCTGTGCAAATGCATTGTGTCAAACAAATGTCTATACCGTCTGGCCGGCATGGTTTTTTGTTACTGTTGGGATTTGTCTTGTGGTTACCCCCCCCAGGTATGCCACCCCGACTGCCACCTTCTTTTACAATGTCCCTGATGACTCTTTCAGGATATAGCATGAGTTATATTGTGCGTAAACCAAGCCAATAATTAGGACCTTCCATATTTATCTACAATCCTTTAAGCTTTGTCTTCCATTGTCTCTGATGTTAACTACATTCATATTAACCCAAGGATAGCCAATAAAAATGGCCGGTAGACATCAGGGGATTAAAGAAGGGTTCAGTCAGGCCTCTGCCTGTTGACTCGCAAATGGGTGACTCACAGTACAACGCCATTGGCCGATTGCGTCAAATTTAGTTGCTCTGCGCATGCCATCCAAAGACATCTGAAGAAGGGGAGATTGAACGAGACGAAGGTGTGGGGCGAGAGTACCCGAGAGGGGGAGGGCGGGCTGTGAGATCGCGAGGCGGAGCAGGAGGGAGGGGGAAGAGAGGGAGGGAGGGGAGGCGTGGAGAGAGGGTTATTGGGGGCCTGATGAGCAGGGAGGCGGAGGGGAGAGGTGAGGTTAGAGAGGAGGCGAGGGAGGCGGAGGGAGGAGAGAGGAGGGATATGGGGAGGGACGGGCGAGGGGGAGAGAGAGGGTGAGGGGAGGGTCGGGAGGGAGGGACGGGAGGGAGGGGAGGGAGGGAGGGACGGGAGGGAGGGGAGGGACCGTGGACGGACGGCGATGGCGAGGGGGGGTGAAGGGGAGGTGAGGGAGGGAGAGAGAGGGGGGAGGGAAGGGAGGGTAGGGGATCGCTCCTTCCCTTGGGATGGGAGGGAGGGATGGTGAGGAGGAGGGAGGAGGGAGGGAGGAGGGAGGGAGGGAGGGGAGGAGAAAAGAGGAAAGAGGGGTAGGGAGGAGGAGGAGGGAGGAGAGAGGAGGGTGGGGGAGAGGGGGGAAGGAGAAAGTAGGCAGACAGCCAGCAGACACTGAAAACAAAATCCAGATTTAACTTCAATCACACACTCCTTTTTTGTGAAATAAATTTAAAGTAGTCCTTCACAATTTTTCCAGTCGTGCTTTGAATTGCCCTCTATGGACACAAACTTATTGATAAATATAGTACAAACAAACTTCGATTGATGTTGATTTTGCTTAAGTCAAAGACCTCAGTTAGTATCTAAACAAAGAAGCTCAGTCTATATAAAGATAACAACATTAATGCAAGTCAGTATTGATTTAAGATTTTAATCAAGAGAAAAACTGACCTCACACAAAAACGCTTAGTATTAATGAATGGTAGAAGCTCAAGGATGAAAAGGCACATGTGATTCAAATGAACCAAACTCAAAATAAAGTATTGATGACTTGTGATGAAAAGAGCTTGCCAAATCTTGTCAATCTTCTATTATTAAGTGCTTAAGAGGCAAGGCAGGATTTAAAAGCAATTATCCACACTCAAAATCATTTATTCTTTACAAAGGAACGATGTTGGTATTGGGATTTGACTCTGAAATTGGTGAATTTAAAAAATGACGTGAGGAGGATATGCAAAATGTTCAAGGTAAATGTTGATGAAGTTAGGGTCAGAAATGTTGATTGATGTCTTTACATTTTGGTACAATTGTTCTGGAGGTAATTACTCCACTTCATTACGGTCTACCGGTTTATTTATATTTGCAAAAAACTGTTGTTTGATAAGCGTGTGCATGTATGAAGAACGGTGGCAGAGATTTAGACAATTGGGCAATATCATTAATATAGTCAGGGACGAATAAGGCGACCATAGTGGCGCGTCTGAGCTTCGTAATGTTGACGGTTTTGCAGAACAAATGTCAGGTGTGAAGAATAATCTGGTGAACATACTTAAGCTTAATTTGAAATGCAAAAGAATAAAAAAAAACTCCCCAATTTTTTTTATTCTTGTGAAATTATTGTGTCATTAGTCAAAAAACCCGCCTCAAATGGGGCAGTTTTTGACATTTTAAATCATATTTTGTCGAACATGCCCTCCGCCCATTCCACACATTAAAACAATCACAGTCCGCGCTTTGTGCTGATGGACAAACCTTGACATACGCCTAATTATGTCCTTGACTATAAGTTGTTTGATGTTGCCTTCCATTCCATGATCTCAGATTTGCTTTGCAAAGCCAACAAATAGTCCAGGAACTTTTACCAGGTCTGTGTAGCCTAGAAGGCGGAATTGTACAAGCTGAATTGTTACAGGATAGTTTCATAATATGTGCAGAGACAAACATATCAAAAAGTCCCAAGAATCCCCTGTGTGCTATTGAAATATGGAGTAAAGTTTAAGTTTATACAGGGGTTAATTATAAAAAATATTAAAATTGATTCAAGTGAAGCTAAATCATGGGCTTTTGTATTCTGCTAGTCAAAACTGAATAAGAAAATGTATAGTTTGTTCTAACTTTTGAACTTTAGTTTTAGGAATGCAGTGCCAAAATATTTTCAAGGTCATCATGGGGTAAAATTTTCAAAACAGTACAATTTTTACTTCAACTAATTCAAAATTACTCATACATGTTGTTGGTCATATTATGGCAAAAAAAAATGCTCATTCACACGATCTACATCTTCGAAATAATGACACTTATGGGGCAGTGGCTTGTGACCTCCCATGACCCAGTGTAGATAGAAAACTGCCATAATAGAACCCTATAACTCTGCAAGTAAAGGACGTCAACTATTTAAATATAGGCGTTTCTATTTAATCACCAGTTTAGAAGAAAAATTTGATACACTTTGAAACAGAATCGGAGCACTCCGAGCATTTTTACCCCCAGTATGACCTTGAACAGGGTTATTTCATAGAGTGAATAAATAATAAAGCACAGATAGGACAAACTATACCTTTTTTAATATCCTTATGAAATGACACAAACGTTGGTATACATTGAATGCAATGGAACATTTTAGAATTTGACCCCTTTTTACCCCCCTTATTTATAAATAGCACCACCAGGGGATTTTGGGACTTTTTATATGCTGCTCCTTACAGTATCAGGAAATTATCCTGAAAAAAATTTCAGCTTGCGACTATTAGTTCCAGTGTTTTCTATTTGGACTAAAATTTTTAACCATGGCTGGTTCTTGTACCTGGGTCGTTCTTTTCTTCTTTTGGCACACAAAACATGCAATGCTACTAGTGCCATAATGCCTGGGGCCATTTTAACCAAATTCAATCCAGAGGACAACTGACCAAAGACCTGCACATGGGGTGTGCCACCAGAATTGAGTTCAAGTTCACTCTTGCAGAGAAAAGTTTTGTTGTGCAATAACTAGAAAATCCCCAATATTTTGCACACAAAATGAGAAAAGTAAAGCTTCTAATGGTACCAGCCGTGTTGATGGGTAATGGTGGGGTGGTTGGTGAGACTTGGGGGAGCAGTTTTAACATGGTTATCAAAAAATAATCTACACAAATTTCAAACGTATCCAAAAATCATAGCAGTATGTGTAGTGGTCTTCTACCACACAATTAACCTACCTGTCAAATTTCCCACCACTTTGCAGTCTTAGCAGCACTCGAAAGTTATAGATTTTATGCTAAGGAGGGTGCCACAACAGACTTGTCAAATAGGACATCATACCTGATCGTTGATTTACATATACCTCTTTATCCCATGATGGAAATCCCAATAGTACAATAGGCCACCTGTTCAATATGCACATTTGGAATTCACAGAGGTGCATGCATATGATACAGCATGGAGTTCCTGCCCACAACATGATTGCCTATTACATAGTGTTATATGGCATGATCCTCAGAAAAAATATTGAAGGTTATGTTAAAGTATGGAAATTTGATTTCAATAAAAGCAAGTAAAAGAGCTATTTCAGAATGAATGTTTTGCAGCCATTCATAAGAATGAGTAAATACCACGTCATACTACTTTGCTCTCACAGTGAAGTGCAGCACAGCAGTCAGCACAGTGCAGTGAAGGTGCTGCAAATTGTTGTACTGCACTATTACTACAAACTTCAATGCATGTAGCACATAGTATTTAGGAGTGGCTTTAGTAGGATCAAAATGACATATACCCACATAACCCCAAAAAATTGCAACAGAAGGTTTCTTGCATTTTCGGTAGTTACACGGTCAGTATAATATATATCAAAAGTGCACAAAATGAAAAGTCCAGAAAGTGTCTCAAATTTTGACATAAACAAAATGGCCGCCATCTGCCATTTTGAAAAACATAAATCCTCAATATCTGCTGGCAAAAATGAGACTAAAAGACAAACAAGATGTCATTTCCTACTAAATCTAGGGCAAACAAATCCATTAAAAGGGGGTTTTATGAAGTTCGGATATCACCTTCTTAACCTCAAAAATTCAATATGGACGCCATCCGCCATGTGAAAAGTAAATATTATTGTATCTCTGGTGCCGGATGGGCCCAATGACAAACAAGCTATTCATTTCCTACTATTCTAGCATTACAAATCCATTAAATGGGGTTTAAGTTGAGATATAATCTTGGCCTCTAAATCCAATATGGCTGCCATGTTGAAAAAGTTGATTTCTTTTCATCTATGAACCCGATGGGCAAAAAATGAAAATAAAGTGTTATTTTTGATTAATTGAGGTATAAG